>JANZLF010000008.1:35180790-35190952 GCA_026546835.1 Erythroxylum foetidum | reverse complement strand
TCAGTTTCTTGTATTTTATAAAAGATGCTTTGGACAAGATCATGTAATTATGGTTTAAGTAATGAAATGAGAAGTACAATTTGGTTTTAACAGATAGTGAATTTGATATTACTGCTTTATTACATTGATGCCATGAGGTTTATAGAAATGATCGTTTAGTAGTGCACCCTCGTCGTAGGTTATACATCGGGACGACCTACGGGTGCCCCGGCGTATACTCTACGGTGAGGGGGCGCTACAAGTAGATAGCACTTCGAATACATTCCCAAATATTGGACTTCTCAGACTATCAATGCTAGGAATTATCACAATCTTATAGGTAACAATTCAATAATTGGAATTTAGAGAAAAACAAATAAAATATAGTGAGAAAACATATAGGTTGACTCACAGTATGCTTCAGATCAGCAATTTTCCTAACAATTTGGTAACGTCTGGATACTATTGATCAATTTATGCTTCTATATCATGCAATACACACATATCTACATGTTACTAATGTGTTTAATCAATTGAGTACTTAATCATATACATGTATATGTGGTATATTTAATGCATGCTCAGTTGACTATCTCGGGTATGTAACCTTATTCATAAGTCTTGCTCATTCATTCATCATTGCTTATATATATCTTGTTTGCAATTAGGTTATGCCTTAAGTAAGTTTGCTTACTCTCAATTCATCAATCATACATTCACCAATCCTTTTCTAGCATTTTATTTGCAAAATTTCCCAATTCTCATTCAATCATGCCTAATTCATTACCTATATAATTTGAATCACATTTTCATTCATAAAGAGATCTTTATATGAATAACAACTTATAATTCTCACATATAAATTGATATCAAACAATCCAATCCTCAAGTTATAACATCAATTATCAACCTAAACTCATCAAACACTTAACCAATTGATTCAACATCCAACTAAGATCATTTTAAGCCCTAATCAAGTCTAAAAGCAACAATGCATAGTGTATTATCCTTATATGATTCAATAAAAACACAAAACACAAACTTTCCTCTTTGCTAAGCATTTCAATGATCATGGGAAGGAGCAATACAATGCCCACGATTGTGGGATAGGTAAACTAAAAATTTCACCTTCATTTCCTTCGACTTTTCTTCCAATTTTTGACACCTTTATAATAGTTCATCAATTACACCTCAGTTATACCTTAAAAATACTTAAGTTCCTTATCAATTCATCCCTAAAACAATCTATAACCTAGGGTTTCCATAGATCAAGAGCAAAATCAATTCTTCATTAAGTTTCGAGCACATCTTCATCATCAATACCACAACCAAGTTCATCTCTAAATAATCATCATGAATGTTACACTAACATATGTCATAATAGATGAATAAATCACTTACTTTTTCAGCTCAAAAGCTCCTCAATCATCAAGCTAATTTAGCCCTTTAAACATGCAAGGATAAAGCATACACTAAGGATAAGATGAAAACACAAAAGGGGTTTTAACAACAAGATGAAGGCAACAAAATTTTGGAGTGACAAAGTGCAAAAATTTTAAAAATTCTCAAGGTTGTAAGGGTTGTGTATGGGTGTCGATGATGAGAGAAGGAGGAGGAGTTAGCATGTAGTAAGAACAAAAGAAAAGGTGGTCTTTCGTATATGTTTCGTTGGTATATGTGTGTGGCAAGGATTGAGAGACTTGGCAAGACACTTATGAAGTAAAGAGCTAGGTTATGTGTCCTCTTCCCAAACTATCAATTGTCACTTAATAACTAGTACAATTGTCACTCAATGACTAGGCCATTTGTTTCATAATTTCCTAAACCGTTTTTCACTCATTCTCGATTGCCACATGTCACTATTTTATAGGCCTATTAAACCTAAATTACCATGTTTCAATTTTTCTTATGCTTTAAAATTTTTCTTAGACTAGATGCACATATTGCCTTATCAATCACTCAATTGTAACAATAAATTCCCAATTCACTAATTATAATCCATCAAACAAAATTCAAGTCATAATCAACACACGATTACTTCATAATCATTTAAGATCTTTCATACACTGGGATATGTCAAATGAGTTGATATACTATTTTTACATTGTCTCTAAGTCATTATTCATGTATAGATGCTAATATGATGCATGCAAATGAAATGTACTTTATGAATTTTCATATGATATGACTCAATCTAAAAATTAAATCCTTAAGTGTAGAAACAAGTTATTACATTTTTGATTCCTTGTTGACTTTAATGAATCTCTTCAAACTACTTTGAGAACTAAGGATTAATAAAGATAAGAAAAATTGATCCTATCCCACTCCTCACAATACCTAAGAACCTGGTTTACTACAATAATTGGATTGAAATGCATGAATCCTCCAATGAATTATTTGGGGATCCTAATTGTAACCAGGAAGCCTTTAAACTCAGATTATCAACCTCTCCTAGAAAAAATTAAAAAATGATTCTTTGATTGGTTCTTCTTATTCATTAGTGCAATAGAAGCTTGTCCAAATTGGTTGAGTTCAACTAATAAATTTAGTGATTGGTAATCTATATATATATATACTAGTTAGCCTATCTTTAAACTCTATTTTTCATTTTCAAAACTATTGAGAGGATGATGAGAAATTCCCTATAATTAGGAGATTTTAATAATCAGGCTCTAGCTAAGGTTAAATATAAGGATCTCTCCTTTACTTAAGAAAGAAGAAGTATTGCCAATATAAGATTAATCAATACAGCTTTGCCAATCAAAATGCTCTTGAGGATGTCTGAAGACAAAGAAGCTCTATGGGTTAGGTGTGTGTTAAGATAACTGATTACCTTTATTCTAGAGCAACTGCTGAGCTAGAAAATCCTCTTGTTTGCAGTTTCAAACTAAGTGTTTCCCCACTAAGCTTTCAAACTTAGCGTTGGTGTTAATCTGTATAGATCTAAGTCATAGAAGTGATATACAGGGAACATTTGTAGGGATCAAGGCTAACAGATAGAAGAAAAAGTACTTTTAGAATGTGTTTTTAGTTAAATATAATTGTGCATGTAATGGTTAAAGGAAATTGTATGTTTTCTTTTGGATTACCATGTAAATGTAATTTTTTTTTACTATTGTTAAATGACAATGTTAAACATCAGGGAGTTTTGTAATATGTCTATGTAGCATTGAATCGAAATGCATGTCATGAATATATGTATAGGAAATTAGTTGTCTTATGTATGGATGGTTCTAGGTTCCTTATAGGGATGTTACATTTTGCGATATTAGAGCATTGATATTCAACACTTAATGATACAAATTATCAATACAAATGCCAATGCTTATTCATATACCAATTATTTATGTTGTCATACTATATTTCTTATTTATATCTCTTTATTTTATTTTCTATGTTAGGACTGCACATTTTCTATGGGTATGGATAACAGGTGCTATGGATATCCGAAAGTATCGAACTATGGATACCTGAAAGTATCAAACTGTGGATACTCGAAGGTATCAAACTTTGGACACCAATGATGTCAAACTGTAGTAGCTGGACTATAACCCTATAGGCATGCCTATCTATCCATAACCAAGACAATAGAGTAGGAACAATCCATTTTTCAACCTTTTTTTACCTCAATTTTCAAGGTTATAGATCCAGAATTAAGTCAGAGTTTCTTCTAGAGATATTTAGCTCTATGTCTTAGGTTTCATATGCAGCTACACTCACACAATTTAGACGTTTTTAGGCTGGGTTATAAGTCCAACAATGTGACTACCTCAAACAAACCCTAGACAAAATTTCACTACACAATACTCTCTTGTCATATTCAACCAATTCTATCCAAGATAACACCAAAGCAACATCCCAACAACAATTCCACGCCCAAATAAATCTTTATATCCATTTAAACATATATAAATACATAAATCAACTAAGTGAAGTCCCAAACTTGAAAAGTGACAAAGTAGGTCTTCTATTGCCTTTCCTTCCCTTCCTCTTTGGCTTTGCTTGACTTACCAACTAAAAATGTCAAAAATATACCTCTCAATCCAACTTCCATGCTTATAATTTCATTCCTTCATAATCAAAGTAAGAAGAGGTAAAGGTGAAGAGAAAATCCCTAACTTTTACCTTGATTTCCACCTAAGATTAGCTTGATTTCTTACATGAAAAATGATGGGATGAAGAAGGTGAAATGGAGAGGAGAAAAATCTGAACTTAGAACCCACAAAATGTTGTGCTTCTCTCCTCTCCATACCCCCATTCTAGAACTTTCAAGACTCACACATATGCTCAAATCCTATTGGACACACATGCTTTATTATTATTGGTGACACATGCTTAATCTAATTGGTCCATGTGATAACTTTAGAAAAATTGCATATTGGTCCTTCTTTTTTCCTCACTTCCCACATTGGCCTAAAATATTATAAATTAATTTCATTATCCTATGTATTAATATTCTAATGTAATAATTTGGTTAATTATTCTTGGGGGTTATACCCAAAACACTAAAGACTGTTCGAAAATAGGGACAACATCTATAACTCAACTTCAAGTAAGAATTCAAAAACCTTGGAGGCACAATAAAACTTCAGTTCCTTGATGAACGTTTTAGATCTATGTATTCAAATTAATTTGCAATTGGAATTATCCAATTTATAGGTATATAGACTAAGATATGGCCAAACTATAGAGATATATTCATGCTAAAATGAACAAATTACCCATTTATCCAAATCTTTTACATTAAGTACCATTGTGTATCTTACTATACTTAGATGCACTTAATTCATTTGTTATGTTAACTTCTTATTGAACCCTAGACACTATAATACTTCTAGGGTATATGTTGGGGCCTTACATTCATAATTTCACAAATTTACTTTATCATTGAATATCATCATTTGTTATATTGTAACAAAAAAGATTGCCTCATTTAGTAGGAAAAATTGATTCAACAAAAGTCAAAATTAATGTATTATTGAGTATTTGAATCATTCATAGATGCTTTACAAGTGAAGAATTGAAAAGAAGAGAAAAGGCTAGAATAACATTTGGATGATTGATATCTTATAAGGGCTTAATATTAATCTTATAAATTGCTTGAAAATTCATTAATAGGGTCGTCATAAAAAAGAAAAAATTATTACAAAACAAGGTTAAGAACAAAGTCAAAAATATTAGTGATTATAATAATAAAGGCAAAATCTTATTCATGGAGTGTCCTCATTTTCCATGTATAGTATCTATCTAAGAGCCCTATATTAGCTCATGAATGAGCATCTTATAAGCCTCGAAGATCATAATTGGAGCCTCCCTATATATAATTTTATAGCATGACTAGATTTCTTCATTATCTCCCGATCCTTTATAAAAACCATAAGTAAGAACCAATTTATTATAGTAATCCTAATAAAAAGTATTTGTAGCTAGACTAACTAGTTGTAGCCTATATCTTGATGATGATGGCTTGAAGGTGAGTTCATAGTTGACCAAGTTAAACCCACAAAATTCCTCAAAATGCTTCTATTTTACTTGTTTATGTGTTACTATAGTGATTAACCAGCATGATCCATTGGATGTTAACATTGGTGATTACTTATATGCTCTACCACTTTGAAGCTATTTATCCAACAACACATCCAAAGCTTCAAACAAAAAAAGCTCCATCAAATTGGATTTTCATTTATAGGTTGTTATTATTGGGATTGATGTTTCATATGAAGAACATATTATTAGTTTTAGGCTAGTGATCTACCTAACCTTAGAGTAAAATGGTTCCATTTATCTAAACTTAAATGAACCACCAATGGATTTTCTTAAAATAATTTCATAGGCTAATGTGTTTATAGTATTGTGTAGAAAGGAATTCTTATAGATGGAACAAATAAGGAATATAGAAGAGGGAAAAAAACCAAGATGAAGAAAAAAATAGAGATGTTCAAATGAAGTGAAGGAAAAGAGGAAACAAACTTCAAAAAAAAGAGACAATGATATTAATAATAAGGTAAAGGGGACAACTATGCAGCCAACCATATTGTGCCAACTTTGGCTAACCACTTACCACCTAAGAAAATTTAATTGTATTATAATGGAAAAGGGTAAGGATATAATTATAATATTGCAAGGTTTCTTCTTCTTCTAGTACTACTTATTGCTCATCATCTTTTATCTTGCTTTTTTTTGTTCAAGTTTCTTATTATTATATTGAAAAAGGAAAAATAAAAATTTGATAAATTATTTGTGCTAATATTATTACTACTTGATAACAATTTTAAAAAATTAAGAAACTCATGTTCTTGGAATTTGAGAAAATTCTATTATAAAATAATGACGTTATCTTTTTGAGCATATTTATTTTTTCACACTTTCATTTGTATTAATCTTAAATAGGGCCACCTATTTTTTCTAGTTAGATGGTAAGCTTTTCAGCTTAAAATGACCTAGGACAAAGATGAAGCATTGACTTATATTACCGTTAATATAAAGATTGAGTTTGGTTACTTAATTTGCGATGAATAGTTTTATACAAACCACAGACCTTCATTGATATATTGTAAATGCTACAAGAATACCATCATTAATAAAATCTATACCAGACATTCTTGTATCCAATACCATGATTATGTATAAAAAATACCACCACCTATAACAGATAAGTCACACGTTGACCTTAAAATGAGAATATCATCACTTTAATATTAAGATATCATACCTTAATTAAAACCATACAAGAAATTCCAATACTGCAGTTTCACATAAAGTACCAATATTGATAATAGATAAGTCAAACATTAACCTTTAAATAGGAATAACATGCCTCAGTATGAAGAATATCATGCCTTAGTTAAAACTATACTATGCCTTCAAACATCTAATACTACATTTATATTCAAAATATATCAGCACCCATTATAGATAAGTGATATGTTTACCTTAAAATAAGAATACCATCACTTTAATATTACGTAACCATACCTTAGTTAATACTCTACCAAGCTTAACGTATCCAAAACCATGCTTATATTTAAAAAAAATACTAAAAACAAACACATTAACCTTTAAATAGGAATATTATCACTCAATACTAAGAATTCTATAGCTTAGTTAAAAATATATGAGATCTTCACATGTTTAATACCAAACTTTTGTTAAAAAATGCCACTTCCTATAATAGATAAGTCATAGGTTCATCTTTAAATGAGAATACCATCACTTTGGTATTACGATACCATGTCTTAGTTAAAACTATAATAAAGCTTGATACATCAAAAATCGTATCTATATACAAATATGCCACTATTGGTAATATATAAATCACACGTTCACCTTTAAATGAGAATACCATCTTTAAATATAATGAATAACATGTTTTATTTTAAACTATACTATGACTTAATACATCTAATACTAAAGGTATGTTCAAAAAATACCACCACCCATCACTGATAAATGACATGTTTACCTTAAAATGAGAATAACATCACTCAATTAAAAGTATACCATTACTTCATAAATCTAATACAACGCTTATGTAGAAACAAATACCGCCACTGATAATTCATAAGTCACACCTTCAATTTTAAATGGGAATATTGTCACTTAGTACAAAGAATACCATGCCTTAATGAAAACTAAACCAAGCCTTCATATATCTAATACCACATTTATGTTGAAAAAATACCACCAACCATTATAGATAAATTACAAGTTTACCTTAAAATGAGAATACCATCACTTTGATATTAAATACTATGTCTTGATACAAACTATACCAGATTTAATAAATTTTTTAGGAAAATTTTGTAAAAAAAATATAAGTTGCCTTAAGATTAAGTAAAAAGTTTAAAAGGTGAATTTTCACTTCCGAAGTGAAAATAATGAAAAGCTTAAATATCAAGGACATAGATTAGTACACACTTATGCGACATAGATTAGTACACACTTATGCAATGCACTATTAATTACACAATTGTACATTAAACTATGTTCATGTTATGAAATTTAAAGGAATAAAGATTAAGTACAAAGATTAACGTATGACTTTATACAAAACTATGTTGTTTTGTATTTGAGTTGCACACAGTTATGTACACATTCATATGGTTATACATGTTTATTTACCTTTTATTCCCAAATTGTTTTGTATTTGTAATTGTATTGTATTATGTAAAAGTTGAAGCCACTATCTCAAAGACACAAATTACTACACTCCCATTTAGCAAAACATGTTCTTTACTATATTAAAAAATTATAAGGGTCAAAAAGGAAGATCGTTATAAAATAAGCTTCCTTGAGAAGTTTTGGAAATAAGTCTTGATTTCCAATACCAAGTCCAGAGTATAAAATTTCAATTAATAAGGGTAAGTATGTAATTTATTTTATGTAAAGCTTCCGTTAGGCACTATGTGAATAACTTATGACATCTAATCATTCCATTTATTAGTTGCACATCATAGAATCCAAAATTATTCAATTATAATTCTCTCACATTTATTTATATACTTCACTTATTAGTTGGTAATGGTAACCTTTTAAAAGTTTGAATTTACTCTCCTTTGATAAATAAAAGAAGATATGGTAAGTAGTGAATGTCATCCCTACCTATTTAGATTGT
Source organism: Erythroxylum foetidum (assembly GCA_026546835.1). NCBI lineage: Eukaryota > Viridiplantae > Streptophyta > Magnoliopsida > Malpighiales > Erythroxylaceae > Erythroxylum > Erythroxylum foetidum. The sequence continues at coordinate 35,182,359 of JANZLF010000008.1, read as the reverse complement.
GTTTGTGGGCACTTATATGCTTATATATCGTTTCTATAGTACGTATATTTGACGTGAATATGGTTATAGTACGGTCTTGGCAGTTTGTTGTTTCCATAGTAATGGTGTAGCCTATTTAAATAAGTTTCATTAAGTGGTATCATATTATTATAATAGATGTGCTATATAATAATTTATATTTAGCTTAAACTAACATTAATGTTTTGATTATTAGAATCCACAAGAGAAGGATAAAGTCATAATTAGAACACCCACTCCTCTACAATAAGGAAGGGAGGGGGTTGACCATAAGAATTTTTATTCCTTTTGGTTACAAAATTCTTGAGTTTGGTGTAGCCTATGTAAATGAGTTTTATTAAGAGGTATCATATTATTATAATAGATGTATTATATGATAATTTACATTTAACTTAAGATGACATCAATGTTTTGACTATTAGAATCCATAAGAGAAGGATAAATCCATAATTAGAGCACCCACTCCTTTACAATATGGAAAGGAGGAGGTTGACCACAAGAATCTTAATTCCTTTTGGTTACAAAGTTCTTGAGTTTTCCTTACTTTCTAATGACGATGACCAGTCAACTATTGAGCACATTGCCTAGATTCACTATTCAATATGCTGAATTGGCTAATTACAAAAATTTCTACCATTTCTAATTTAAGACATTTCCAAATTCTTTAATAGGTGTGGCTTTTTCTTAACGTGGTTTGTTTTCCAGAAATTATATCCTTTCATGGTAAGAAATGGAAAGACTATTTTGTACTCAACACTTAGATTGAATATGAAGTCAATAAAGCTAAATTATCTGTAATAACTAAAAAAAGCGGCAAGACTATGGAAATGTTTATTGCTTGGTTTAGGAGAATGACGAATCGATGTCCAATTACACTCCCAAAGAACGAGTATGAAAAGTTAGCTTAAAGGAGCCTTGATATTGAATTTCACAAAAATTTTCAAAGTATAGAATTTTATGAGTTCGTTGCAAAAGTTTTTGACTATAAAGATCTTTTTAGGGAAGAAGGACGAAGAAAGAGTCCAATTAGTACTTATTTTATGAAAACAATTTTATATGATTTAGTGGTGGTTGAGGTTAACATTCTTAGTACTTGTCTTTACCTTGCTCTGCAATGGAAATCACTTGAAATCAAGAGGAAATTGCAAGCACCAACCACTTAGATGCAATATAATTTTGATATTTCCAAACCATATGAAATTTCTATTTTCTTATTATAGGAGAAATATCTTACTTTGCCACCAAAAAACAGGATTCCCACAAAGCGAAGAGACTTAGTGGAAAGATTGTTGGGCCCCAATTTTTGAGTAAAAATAAGAAATATTCAAAAGTGGATGAGTTGATTGAAATGAAGTTAAATAGCGAGAAGTAAAAAGAGAAAGTGTGAAAATATGGGAAATTGTGAAATAGTTGACTTTTTGACCTTTGAGAGTTGACTTTTGATTTAGTCAAAATTTGATAAAATGGTCTTCTAGAAACTTGTAGATTATGTCAAGAGCTTTCCGTAGCCATAAAGTTTGATATTTTTCGATATCGGGAGTGGAAGTTATG
>JANZLF010000008.1:35084212-35095692 GCA_026546835.1 Erythroxylum foetidum | reverse complement strand
TGCTGCCAAAATTTTGGTGAAATGGGTATAAGAATGAGAATTGAGATTTATTTGAGTGCATAAGAAAATGATTATGATTTGAGAAATTGATTAAGGAAGGGGGAAGAAATGAAAAAGAAGGGAATAAGAAAGAAAGAAAAGAAAAAGAAAATTTATATCGAATTTTTGGACAGTTTAAGTCTAAGGTTTTCAACGATATCACCCCATCGTTCTCCCTCGGCCTTTTGGTGGATGAGTCTCTGCTGACCTGTTCGACATATCTTTTTCTTCCTTTAATGGTGGATCCCCCCGTTGCATTTCCACCAAATATCATGTTAACGACCTCATTCAGTCGGTCATCTTGTTGCCCGGCATTATGGTCGGTCGTCATGGTCTGTCGTGCAGCTTGCCGTACAGGTGGCTGCTGTTGTACTGGCTGAGACTGCAAAATCTGGCTAATCAACAGATCAGCCGCCTCCTCAGTCTGCTTTCGGGAGAGGGAGGTGTGTGTAGGCAGAAGAGGATCTGCATCCGATCGGTGTTGGAGATTCGGATGCGTATTGCCCGCAGCGCTATCCTCTACAGCCACACTCTGTTCTTCTTATTCCAAGGTTTGAGGTTGTGGTTGATCGTTAGGATTCGAAGATTCTGTGCGAGAATCATGTGATGCAGGCGGCTGAGTCGCAGGCGGCTGCAAACCTATGCGTTGCATCGCCAGAGTCGCGACAACGGCTACGTCAGGGTTCGTTGCCGCTGCTTGACTGATCTGTGTGTTTCTGGACGTGGTGCCCAGAAGTTGGGCCCCACGGTGGGCGCCATTTGGTTCGGCCAGATTTTGGCTGAACTGAACGTTGCCGTTGTGGTCCATGCTATCGACTGCTTTCTGTATTAGGTTCGACGTGAAGACACCTGCAAAATAGGAATGGCACGTCGGGGGTTATGTTTCGATTAGCCCCTCCGACGCTCAAGTCAGGTTTTTCCGGTGAAGGTGAGATCGATGAATGTAGAATTATACCTTATATATGAGATAAAGGCTAGGGTTAAGTCTTTACGTAGACTTCTATCTCTACATGGAAGGTTTTCTCGTGCTATTGGGTTGTGGAGAGCGTGGATTGGGCTTGACGTAGCCATTGGGTAGGAGATTGCCGATCGGTTCTCGGGTCATTTTGAACTGGATCCGAGCCTAATACCGCCGACCCGACTAATGGGCATGTTGATAAGTTAGACATGCCCATATAACTGGACACGTTAAACATCCTCTGCTACTAATTTAGAGGACTCCATATAACTGGACACGTTATATGTATTACAAGTTTAATATAGCAGCCAAATGGCATATTTCCATAAATCCTATCTTGATAGTTAGATATTCAAATGACGACCAAATAGGAAGGCATTGGATTCTTTGATTTAACTTAATGGCCCTAAAAAGTCCATATAAAATGAGACTTTTTAATCTTCCTCTCTCTAAATTTTTGTCATCTACTATATCTTTTGCAAGAGCATCTCAATTTTCTTATCTAAGATTTCAATTTTGAGTAAGGATTTAATAAAATTTATAACCATTTTATTCCTAATCTTTTCTAAAATTTAATATAATTTTTTAAAAAATTTAAATTATGATGTATATTAAGTGTTTATTTGCAAATTTAAATATTATGTTTAGTATTTTAATAAATTAGGTAGGTTTTTTATTTGGGATTGGATTCATTATGTACCAATACAATCAACTAACATATATTTTACATAAAATGTTGATTACATCATACACTTTAAACTTAAAAACTAATATTCTCCAAATTATCAGGAGAGAATACTATGATCAAAATTAATAATACTAGAGAGATAGAAATAATTCAAAGGTGTTGTCCGTAAGAGGACTAAGGAAGAAATATGATTGCCCAAGCCATATCTTTTTCTTCTTCCTTGGCATGTGCTTACAAGTGTCGCTTTCTTTGAATGCCTGAGTTTGCAGTGACTGATTCAACATAAATATTCACTCTGATTGGGCAAGAGGTTGTCCATATTTGCCAACTACTACTTGAGAAATACATGTAAAAACATTAGCCTATGCGAACATTTCGCCTCTCTTTTTGAAACATAGTGCAACATTGAAATACAAAACTAATATTGAAGACTGACGATGGACAATCAATTTGTTGAAAAATCAACATGTACTGTAGCATGCATTAGGAAGAGCTTGATCAAAAAATTGGCAATGATCAACCATTGAACAAAACTTACCCAATGTTTTAAAAACTAGATTGGACATGAAATCAGTCAAAGAAATGTTTAAAGATTTAAAGTTTCAACCGGTATTAAACTGTTATAAAATCAGTATATAATAAATAAGAATTAAAATAATTAAAAATATAATATAAAATAAATACTTTATTAAAATAATATTGTCTATTAATATATATAAAAAAATTTAGTTTAATAATTTAAATTAAGATTGAATCTAATATAAAATTTAAAATATTATTTTTTATTTCTTTTACTATTTTTCAATCCCATTTTCTCCACTTTTATCCCTTGATATAGTTTCACATATTTTCCCAATCAATCACAATATACAAATCAACTATAAACTAATATAGGATGATTAAAATTATAAATATATATATATATATATTATCGCTACTAAAACTAAGTCAGGGATAGTACTGAGGCACCGGTTGCTTGACAATAATACTTAGGCAGTTCATTAATTCAAAGCCGCGCTCCGCGGTAAGAGGATGAAGAGTAGTCCCCATATACCCTTTTTTTTAGTCCAGATCTTCTGTTCAATATTATGATATTTTATTGTGTTTAATAAATCTCAATCATTCATTTATATGGATCTCGCATAAGTTTCGCATAAATCCTACTAAATAAATGGTTAAAATTCTATAAAATAAATTAAGACAAAGTAATAATAGACAGAAAATTTTTTATCTAATTTTCCTCCCTTGGCCTGCGTTTTGGTAAATTCAACAGAAACATTGGCAAGAAGTTGCTGTTAATATTTCTGAAATATTAAATATATTCGTTAAAGTCTCAAACTTCAATATGCATCAACGACAAGTTTACAGATGTCAGAAATAAAGAATGACAAAGGACAACAAGGCGGGCTCCACATGCTTAAATGAACGGCCAGATTCTTCAAGAAGACAATGTACTGGGTCCTACATATTCAAATGAATGACTCACGGCCGGTTTTTTGGAATAAACTGAAACGGTGATTTGGTCCAACTTTTTAATCATTAACTAATATTGATAATTTGTTGTCCATCTAAGTCATTATCTTTACTAATAATTGTGCTTAACGAGGCTATGAAACTAGTGTACCTGTTCTCTTATTTTCTTGCATGTTTTTTCTAGTTGCTTATTCAACATAGGCTATATTCTCTTAGGTTAATTGACGGTAGTACTCAGGCGGTAAAGCTGCGCTTGGTAAGAGGACGAAGGGTGGCCCCCAGAAATCATATTTTTCCTACTTTGGCATGCGTCTTGGTAAATTCAACAGAAACAGTCACAAGTCTTGAATAAGAGTGCGTAAACTTTGAAGCATCAGGGTAACTGGGCGGTTCAATAATTCTACGGTGCTGTCCGGAGGAGCAAAAAGGAAGAAAGATGGTTGGCCAACAGGCCAAGCCATATCTTTCTCTTCCTTGGCACGTGCTTACGACTTTCTCTGAATGCCTGAGTTTACAGCAACTGATTCAGCAGAAATATTCACTCCGATTGGGCAAGAGGTTTCGGTTCATATTTTCTAACAATTATTTAAGAAATACATGCAAGATCATCAGTCTCTGAGAACTGTTGGCCTCTCTTTTTCGTCCTCATCGGTTGAGAATTCAAACTTTTTGAAAAAATGTGAACATCATCTCTGCCAGTGTCCAACCGCACCAAATATCTGACTCAAAGACTGGCAAGGCATAACTTTTTTCGTTTTGTGAAATATTGAGGATCAGCTTGCCCCATTGGCCCTTGTACTTACTGTTACCTCGTAGTTTCAGTATATAAGTGGTACCAGGATGTTCAGTGCCTCCCATGTACTCCTCAACTCATAACGACACTTCTCTACTTTTTTCCATCTCATGGATTACTCTTCATCATCACATCTTTTACAAATTTTTGGGGCTCTGGTATTCATGCTCTTGTGTACTCGATGGTGGTTCAACAAGTACAATAATGGGAAAACCGAAAGGCGCAATCTTGTACCAGAAGTCCCAGGTGGCTTACCAATTATAGGTCATCTTCATCGACTTGCTGGAAAAAAAAACCCATCTGAATACTTTTCGTCCATGGCGGATAAATATGGTCCCATCTTCTCCATCAGGATGGGAGCACACCCAACAGTAGTAGTAAGCGGTTACGAGTTACTTAAGGAGTTGTTCACTACATGTGACAAAAGTTTCGCTTCGCGCCCAAAATCATCTCAATCCAAGTACCTCGGTTACAATTCATCGGGATTCGGTTTCGCACCATATGGAATGTATTGGCGAGAGATACGTAAGCTGGCGGTGGTGGAGCTTCTCTCCATCAACAGGCTCAAATCACTGAGGCATTATCAGGTGTCCGAGGTTAACTACTTGATTAACGACATGTTTTTGATGAGTAAGAGGAACGAGCATCGTCCGGTTAAGATTTTTCTGAGTGGCTGGCTTGAAGAATTAACCTTCAATATCATTACTTTAATGATATCAAGGCAGAGATTTTTCAAGAGGAACGTCGACAGAAATGTCAGCAACCAAGATAATTATGATACACATGTGGGTAAAACTATCAAGGAATTCTTGGAAGAAGTAGGCAGACCAGTTCCTGGTGATTTCATCCCTTTCTTAGGGTGGTTTGATTTTGGAGGAGCTATAAAACGCATGAAGCAGATCGGTCAGAAATTGGACGCAATCGTAGAAAAATGGATTGAAGAACACAAGTCGAAGAGTAGTGATTCGGAGAAAGATATCATCGATGTCATGCTTTCTACCATTGAGGATGACACCACCTATGGCCGTAAAAAAGATACCATTATCAAGGCAACAATAGCGGTACGTTATGTTTCATTGGTTGGATACAGTGTACCTTCATTTTATAAATGCTTTAAAATAAAATTGAACTAAAAATAATTGAGAAAAGGGTAATTTTTTATAATCTTAAAAATATCTTTTTAATAAAATTAACTTAAAAGATATATTTTCATAGATATATTGTTCATAAAAAATTACATGATTACAATTTTCTCATTACGAAACATTAGTTATAACCTGAGTTGAATAGAAGTAACAAGTTGTGAATATTTTTTTAACTTTCCTATAGTTTTGTATAGTATCTTATAATATTAAGCATTTAATTATTTTATAATAACTTCAATGCATATTTAAGAATTATTTTAATAAATTGAACATAATTTGGGTCTTTAAAACTATTAAAGGGACGTCAATCTCTTTAAGTCTCTAGTTATTTTATTATTATTGTTTTTCTTTTATTAGTTTTGATACAATCAAACTAAAGAATAGTATATTATAATAGTATATTATAATTTTATTGCATATTTCGCAATTATTCAATAAATCAAACATAATTTGAATTGTGAATATTAAATTCTTTTAAGTCTTCAAATTATTTTATTAATCATATAATAATTTTCTTTTTATTATTTTTGATCCAATGGAAACCAATATAACATAATATAAATCATGTTGTTAGACTTTAATCGTCGCGGGCTCAGACACCTCATCTATGGTTTTGATATGGACCTTCAGCAACTTGTTAAACAACAAAAATGTATTGGAGCGTGCCCAAGAAGAGCTTGACCAAAAAATTGGTAGAGATCGATTAGTGAATGAATTGGACACTGAGAATTTATTGTACTTGCAAGCGATTATCAAAGAAACCTTACGATTGTACCCACCTGCTCCAGTGGGAATGCCGCATGAGTCTATAGAAGATTGTTACCTTGGTGGACATTTTATCCCAAAAGGGACTCGTCTATTTCCCAACTTATTGAAGGTGCAAACAGACCCAAAGTTCTGGTCAAATCCGAAGGAGTTCATGCCTGAAAGATTTCTAACAACAAAAGCAGATGTTAATGTTTATGGTCAACATTTTGAGTTTCTTCCATTTCTCTCAGGAAGACGGTCTTGTCCTGGAATCAACCTAGCATTGCAAGAGATACCATTGGCACTTGCAAGGTTACTTCAGGCATTTAACTTCTACAAACCATCAGATGAACCAATTGACATGACTGCAGGCTTAAGTATTGCCCTATTCAAAGCAAAACCTCTCGAAGTTTTAGTAACTCCACGCCTTCCTCTTGAGCTTTATCAGCTGTAAAATTAAGGAGGATAATATCATGTTCATGTTCATATTTTTAATAAAGGGAGGCCACAGTCTCCTATCTCCTACAATGTATAATATATGTCAAGAGTTAGCTTTTTAAAAATATGATCATCTCAAAAAATACATGTCTAATATTTATGCATAAGTCATCATTCCTCTTATATTGCCTTATACTACACTACCAAATCTTTTATTTAGGGTGACAAAAAGGTCAGGGAAAATTATAAATTAAATTATTGGATTTTAAATATCATTTCCCTAATTAATTCAAAGAATTCAAGAGTATTTCATGTTTAGTCAAACAGTGAATAACATATTGATGGCATAGGAGGCTACCTAACGAAACAATCTCTCACAAAATTTACTATAAAGGTTAAGGCATTAAAATCTATAGATTTCTTGAAGTTATCATGGGATGGGTGGAGGAATATATGACATTAGTATCTTTTAGTGTTTTGATCGACAGGGAACTTACAAAGTTATTCAAGGTAGCTAAAGGTTTGTGGCAAAGAGACCCTGTGTCTCTATATCTATTCTTTTTGGGAATGGAAGTACTTATAAGGCTTATAAATCTAAATTCCCCACATTCAAACATCATATCCTAGGTAAGAAAATGAAATTATCAGTATACTTTTTATTGATGACATCCTCATGTTTTTCCTAGGTAGATGCCAACACTTTGTGTTCCTTATTGACTACAATGAATCTTTTCAAAAAGCTTTTAGAATTGAAGATTAATAAAGATAAGAACAAATTGATCCTATTTCATTCCTCATAATACCTAAGAACTTGGTGCTATAATTGGGTTAAATGAATGAATCCTCCAATGAGTTATTTGGGGGTATTAATTATTATGAAGAAGCCATCATACTTCGAATATCAACCTCTCTTGGAAAATTTAAAAAATATTTTTTGAATGATTCAATAGAAGCCTACCCAAGCCGCTTATGTACAATTGGTAGTCTATATATATACTAGTTAGATTATCCTTTAATTCCAATTTTCATTATCAAAACTATTGAGAGGATGATGAGAAATTTCCTATAGCTAGGAAACTCTAATAAGCGGGCTCTAGCCAAGGTTAAATAAAAGGAGCTCTCCTTTACCTAAGAAAGAATAAGGCTTACATATCACACATATGAAGATTAACCAATAGAATTATGCTAACAAAAAGGCATAGGAGGATGTCTTAAGACAAACAAGCTATATGGGTTAGGTGGGTGCATGAATACCATATACATAAATCACTTTTGGTCCTTCATCCCAAGAACCATAGTTCAATAGTCTTAATTACAAATCCTCAAGGACTGAGAACTAATTAGGGGTGATTAAATATAAAACTAGGGATGGAGCAGACAAAAAATTCTAGTTTGATAACTAACTTGAAATTAATATATTGAGGAATATCCCTAAACATAATATGTTACACAGTATAATTCCTAAAGATGCAACTATTAGTGAAGTCTTAACAAAAAATCTCAAATTGTTTGAAACAATTCCAAAAATCCCTCTAATCAATATGATTCTAAATACTCAAATTTTTCCAAAGAGAAGGGATAAAGTTTTATGGAGCCTAAAAAAAGATGAAAACTACTCCAATTCCCTATGAAAATGTTTATTAACAAATCCCTTAGAGTATCTTGGTCCAAATTTATATGTTTCTTTCATTTTAAAGTTAAAGTTGCCTTTACAATGTGGCTAACAACTAAAGGTATACTCCTTATATATGCTTTCATGGGAAAATTCTAAACTTAGGGATTATTTTACATATAAAGGGGATGTTATCACCTTTAAAATAAAAATTGAGAGTGTAGTATATGTTTTATACTACACTCTCAATTTTTATAATAAATTAAATAGTTTTTTAAAGCCAAGCTAAAAACCAAACTAAAGTGTTAAGAGAATTGATTACCTTTATTTGGGAGTTATTGTTGAGTCGAAGCATCCTTCTCATTTATAGCTTCAGAACCTTGCTAACCTGAGGCCTAAGTCCTTCAAGCTAAAACTATCACTAATTATATCCTTCTGGTTGACATTCAAATGATACAAGCACTTCCAGTTAGATGTAAATGGATCCTCCTTACGAGATGAAGTATATAAATAGTAAATTTTGCACTTAAAAAATGACTGTACATGCATTTATGACATCTCTCGGTATAAGTGTTAAGGAATGTGATTGTAAATTAATGTGATTTGTGTGTATGAAAATTGAGTTGGAGAGGGGCATTGAGGTTTTTGAATTTTTGGAGAATTTTAGAAATTGTTTTTCTGAAATTTTAGGGTAATTTTTAGACTAGGAAAAATGCCAAGTGGCAGAATAATGGTTTACCGGTAAGAGAAATTACTGTCCAATGGCACTGAAAATTTAGATAAATGACTTTAGGATTTATTAATTTGAACCATTGGAATTTTGGGACAAATTGGAGTAGAAATTGAAACTTAATTGGAAAGAAACCAAGTGAGAGCTTTAAAGTGAGACATGTGGCAAGTGACACTTGTCACTTGCCTAACCATGTCATCTTTGTTTAATTAAAAGGTTTTTCCTCTTTTGGTTTATCTTTCACGATGCTTTCATGTAAGAAGACCAAAATATTAGGTTGCTCCATCATATACGTAGCCTCTCTCTCCCTCCTTCTTCATTGGTCTTCTTCTTGTTGTTATTTGTTACCAATCTCCACCCACACAAAATCTCTCATATCTTACTTGCTTTCTCTTCTTTTGTTCACAAAAACAAACCTAAGCCTTTCACCCTCAAGATGTTGATGATCGTGTATGTTGGTAGGAGTTAGAGATTTTGTTGTAGTTTTGAAGAGTGAAAGATTTGGAAGCTTAATTAGGTAAGAAGTTTTTCTTATATCATAGGTTTTTAGTTAAATAAAACATTTGTGATGTTATTTGAACTTAATTTTATGGAATTGTGTTTAGGGTGTATGGGTGTGAATTCTTGTTTGATTGATGATAAATGATGTTGAATGTAGTGTAGGTAATTTAGAGTTAGTTTAGATTGAATTTAATGATGTTAGATGAGTGAATGAAAAGGAAGATGATTGAGCGCATGTTGATGCTATGTTGTAGGTTAATATTCAAGTAGAGGTTTTGCCTTAGTTTTGGTTGATATCTTGACTGGATTGAGTAGTGTTTGAGTGAGGAAATGGTATGGAAGAGGTAGGAGAAGAGTTAGGTGGAAAATATGGAAATTTGATTTATGTATGTTTCAATGATTTGGCTATAATTTCTTCTATAATGGTGCAATTGAGATGATTTTTAGTTGGAATTAAACTAGAGGTGTTTGGCTATATTTCTTGTGTAAGAAGTGCTGTTAAATTTTGGCTTGAAGAGTTCCAAATCTTGACTTGAATGTGAGAATATGTGTAGGGATGAATAGTAACTCTAGAATGGCATTTTTGTGATCTAAAATTTTGGGAATTTTTCTAGGATGATTTAGGCATATTTTGCTCAATTGGTCTTCATGAAAGTTTTAGCTCTTCTTGATAGCTTTCTATCTCCATAAAGTTTGCCATTTTTAGACATTGGAGTTGATAGTTATGAGTGATTGAAATATGGATATGGTTTAGGTGATATTTTAACAATTCTTTAACAGGGAAGCCATAATCATGTGAGAATTTGACCTAGTTAAAGGTAGAATTTGCTTCTAAGTTCTTCATGAGAATTGTATAATGTGTTCTGATCTTTCCATTGATATAAAGCATGAAATTTTTAGACAATGGGATAGAAAGTTATGATTTTTAGAAGATTATGCTACTATTTAGGATGACATTTAATGGGCAGTAACTTTGATTGAGATTTTGACTCCCTTAGATATGGAATTAGTTTTCTAGTCCTTCATGGACATTGTAGAGATTTCTTTAATCTTTCTAGGGATACCAAATTTAACAGATTTGGACTCTTGAGTGAAAAGTTATTCATTTTGGAAGAAAAGAGGAAAACAAGTGGAAAAAAAAATAGGCAAGGAAGCTGGCCCTCGCACATGCCAGTGCGCGTTTCGTGGCTACGAGACACTCGCGAGTGCGAGCGGCCAATTTTGATTTTTCCCCAATCCGACCCTTTTGCCATTCTTTTGCTTCTAACTTTTTTGTCCGACCTCCGATTGACCTGATTATCGAAGCATTGGATTTCTAAAACATTCTTCTACCTCTCCATATGATTTTTTGGATTTTGAAATTAAATTGAAAAAAGATTGATCAAATCTTAGAGAGAGGACTGGTTGAAAAGAGTATGAGTGGGTTATTTTTCTGAACATACTTCAGTGTTTTGACAATATCTGGACCTATAGAAATCCAAATTGAGTAATTTTGGTGTCTATGGATTCCTAAAATATAGGGGAACACTTTTATTGAAGAGAGGTTGACTAGGTTACCTCTTTTTCACTTTCTCATTGATCACGAGCAGTAAAAATAAGTCTATGAGAAATAAATGGTGAGTTTTGATATGGGATGGGTTTTGTAATGAAATTTATGGAATGATACCCGGGAATGTCATGAACATGCATTGTACACATTTAAAATTCCTGTATGTACATTATTATAAATTTTTGATTGCACAATTTGTGATATATGTGTATTTTATTTGTTATAGAGGGGTATTTAGAACGTCAACCCACAGACATTGTCGAGACTTCCAGGTACTAGCTTCGGAAGCAGTTGGTGAGTAACCTAGACAGTTTCTCTCAATTATTATTTGCTTATGCTTATGAACATATATTAAATATTAGTTGATTGTGGATTCCGGACAGAAGGTCCGATGACTATATATTGGGGTTTGCGTTATTGATGTTGGTTCGGAAAAAGAAAACATGCTTTGTTCGAAAAAAGGGTAGATTTCAAAACTTTTAAGAAATCATTACTTGCAGTGGAAGCAACAAATTCAAATCAACATGCCAATCCATAGATGATATGGTCTAAGGATAATTAGATATAAACAAGGTCAGGAGTATTACCACTCCTTCGCTACAACTTTAAATCCTCGCTGCGCTATCCTCTCCTTCTTCGTGTATCCAAATCCTTTACCTTAGACTCTTTTCCTTTAGCAATCTACTTTCTCCTTGTTGTAGTATCCTCAAGCAATTAGATTTACCACCTATTCTTCAAGGACAATTAGGTTAACAAAATCCTTTGGTGGGAAAGGAGAAGAAATGTTTGGAGGAGATTTTCTTAGAA
>JANZLF010000008.1:34998254-35008486 GCA_026546835.1 Erythroxylum foetidum | reverse complement strand
AAAATTCCTTTAATAATTACAATATATTTCAAATAAATGTTAATTTTTAAATAAAATATTAATTTTAAATTATTTATTTGGTTAAAATAACATAATATTAAAATTAATATTATATAAGAGATTAAATAAATTTATTTAATTAAAATAATTTACCTTTAATCTGTATCTAATATGTAATTATTATTAGTGATAAAAATATAATTATTTTAATAGTAAAAATTAAACAAAATTTGATTTTTATTTAAGAAAAGAAAAATAAATGGAAAACAAAATCTAAAAAATAAAAATAAAAAATATATCCAAACCAAATTATTTTGCCCACAGGAAATTTAAACAGCCATACAAATAGAGTGCAAAGATTCGGACACATGAAACTCGGGATTTATTACTTCTTTATTTATTCCTCTCCTCTGTCTGTGCTGCCAAACAAAATCATCAAACGAACACCTTCCTTCTCCTTTCTCTCTTAAAGAACCCAGACAATGCAGAGGCCTATTAATCAGGACCAACGCTCCAGATTCTCCAGGCCCGCCACCGTTCACGGCTGTGCCCAGTCCGGAGATCTTTCTGGCTTCCAAAAGTTGCTCCGTGACAACGCTTCTCTTCTTAATGAACGAAACCCTGTCGTATGATTCCCCCATTTCTTCCATGTCTTGCTGATTATTTTTTGCATTAAGGATGTGCGCATTTTCACGTCTAATCATTCTTCTATGTGGGTTTTTATTTTCATTACTTGTTCCTAATTGGTGCCGGAGACTTGTTGCAATCAGTCGTAAAGATTATACTGTTTAGGTTTCTCCTGGAATTTAATGGCTTTTCATATTTTTGTTTATTCTTTGATTGGATTTCTGGGTTGTCGTTGGTTGAATATAGATCCGCATGGTTTACTTGTTTGACCTCCGTTTACTTCGTTGCTTTCGTTGCGAAAATTCCGCAACCTTTTCCAAGACCAGCAAGATAAAGCTTTTGTCTTTTTCAAATATTAATTTCAGGATGCGGTTGATAACTTTCGTTGAGATAGGCGTAGTGAGACCTGTACTTCAAAGGACAAGGAATTGAGAAATGGTTTTGTTGACGCGATCAGGGATGGTGAAGCCAGGTCTAGGTTACAGATAACTGTATGGAGATGGGTGACTTTGTTCTCTTCTAGGCCATCAAGATTTTAGCATACTTTTCCAAACCTTGTACTTATTAAACCCTTGCTAATGGGATCTTATCTGTTGTATTCTGGAGAAGACTGTCTGGATTCTGGTTATGTTGTCTGCATTGCTTGGTTGATAAGGGTGTCGTGTCAAAGGGGTTAATAATTGCTTGCAATGCTGAGACTGCGGATAGGCTTTAGGACAAGCTTGATGCAGCAGAAGCCGTGAATTATTGCTTCAGTTCAGTATATTCTTGGGTGCAGTACACTGATACTACATACTGTGCCAATCTTAATTTCCTTGACTTGATTGTTATGAGTAATGAGAAGAAAGATGATGAATCTCTCATGTATTAGAAATGGATTTGGGTGCAGAGGAGTTACTTTTAGGGGTTAAGTTCATATCTGGAATGCCATATTGGCTTAGGGCAACTACACCAGCCAATCATCAAAATGTCATAACCATTAACAGTAAAGAGCTGAGATATATCGATTTTTAACTTAAATGACATTTTCTTATATTTCAGTGTTGGCATCATTCAGCATACATGACACTTTTTATAGATTTTGTAATGTGTATGCTTTTGTGGCTTTGACTCAACTTGATCCATGTTTATAAGTGGTTGAACTTTGCCCTTCAATTGTTGTGCAACTATCCTTGCAACTCAACTGCACTAGGTTTAGAGTCAAATGCACAATTGAGTGTGCTTCCTCATATAATTTTCCTTTTTCTATTTGATGTTTTATTTTATTGTTTTAACTGCAGATGGCCCAAACTCCACTTCATGTTTCTGCTGGTAACAATAAGGTTGAAATAATTAAATATTTGCTCAATTGGCAAGGAGCAGAAAAACTTGAACTGGAAGCTAAGAATATGGTAAGCGTAGTTTGCATTTTATGTACACTTCTGTAACAAGTGGTGTTTATTCACTCCTGAATATCAAATCCACTTCTGTTAATTCTTGTCTTTGGTTGTGGGAGTTGATGGACTGAATGTTGCAGTATGGAGAAACTCCATTGCACATGGCAGCTAAGAACGGGTGCAATGAGGCTGCGCAGTTGCTGTTATCTCATGGTGCATTTGTTGAAGCTAAAGCAAATGTGAGTTTCCTTAGCAATTCTTTAACCATTTTCTGTTGAGTTCAATTAACAATGGAGAGTATGGAAATGATTTTTCTCATTCTGCTCCATTTGTTTTTGGTTGCATATATTCAGAATGGAATGACACCATTACACCTTGCTGTTTGGTACTCTATCAGGGCAGAAGACTGCTCTACTGTCAAAACTTTGCTCGAGTATAATGCTGATTGCAGTGCAAAGGATAATGTAGTTCACATTCTTATTTGTTGAGGATTATTACATTAGTTTTATTTCTTTATATCTTGTGGATTTAGATATATAGCATTGGATTGGCAGGAGAGGATGACTCCTCTGGATCATCTTGCACAAGGTCCAGAAAGAGTGGAGTTACGTGAATTATTGCTCTGGTTTTCTGAAGACCAGAGGAAAAGAAGAGCACTTCAAGCATGCAGTCAAGCAGAAGCTAAGATGGAAGAACTTGAAACTGCACTTTCTGGGATCGTTGGGTTGCATGAGCTCAAGTTACAGCTAAGGAAATGGGCAAAGGGGATGCTCTTGGATGAGAGACGCAGAGCCCTTGGATTGAGAGTTGGAGTAAGAAGACCTCCACATATGGCCTTTCTAGGAAATCCTGGGACAGGTAATGTGAATTGGATTTGATTGTCATAGTCTTTGTAAACACTGCTGCATTAAAGGGAAGAAACAAGAAAAGGAAGAAAAGCCATTAACCACTCTGTTGTCTCCTTTTCTGAGTGGCAGTTCATCTATCTTTAGACTTACCTGGACGCAGAACATAAATTCATTTATGTATAATCATATGTACATTTTATTTTTGATTCTCTTTGGCTCAGTAGGTTTTGTAGTTGTTTAGTCTGGGCTTTTTCGAATAGAGGATTGGTAACTTGCAGTTTTTCAATTTGTTTTATTTGATACAAGTTCTAACCATATTAGAGAAACTTATATGAGAAGTAAAAGAAAAAGTACAGGCAATGCTTCCTCTTTCATGCTAGTTCATAATCTGTCTCCTGTTTATAAACAAAATGTTTAATACTTCATACAAATTGGAAAGATTCAATTGATTGGTCAAAAGACTTAAAAATCTGGTCTAGAAAAGATATAGTGCAGAACTATCCAAATTTTAAATTTAAATATGGTGCAAGTAGAATTTGGTCCTCCTTCATCACTTTGCAGTTTCTCATATTGGTTCTATTTGTTTATTCTGATGGCCAGATTGTTTTTCATTTTCTACAGGGAAAACCATGGTAGCACGTATACTTGGAAGGCTACTCCATATGGTGGGAATTCTGCCTACTGATCGGGTGACGGAAGTGCAGCGCACGGATTTAGTTGGTGAATTTGTTGGTCATACTGGACCTAAGACTAGGAGGAAGGTAAGGACAACATTTGGAATCGATATTTATCCTATTATTGGGAACCCGATATTGGACATTTGGAATCAATATTTATCCTATTATTGGGAACCCGATATTGGTTTTCTTTTGACAGATTAAAGAAGCAGAAGGGGGGATTCTTTTTGTAGACGAAGCATATCAGCTTATTCCAACCCAAAAAGCAGATGATAAGGACTACGGGATAGAAGCTTTAGAAGAGATCATGTCGGTTATGGATAGTGGAAAAATTGTAGTGATATTTGCAGGGTATAGCGAGCCAATGAAGAGGGTGATAGCTTCCAATGAAGGTTTCTGTAGAAGGGTGACTAAATTTTTTCATTTCAATGACTTTACTGCAGAAGATTTGGCAAAGATTGTTCACATCAAGATGAATAGTCAAGAAGAGGATGGTTTACTCTATGGATTTAAGCTACATTCTTCATGCAGTTCAAATGTTGTTGCGACACTGATAGAAAGAGAAACAACTGAAAAGCAGCGTAGGGAGATGAATGGTGGAATGGTTGATACAATGCTGACTAATGCTAGAGAAAATTTGGACCTGAGGCTCCATTTTGACTGTGTAAATACTGAAGAGTTGTGTACAATAACCTTAAAGGATCTGGAAGCAGGCATTCGGTTGATCTCACGGTAACGAAGAAGATATCAATAGCTAAGCAGACTAGTAAGGAATTCATAATTCTTCGTTAATGTTCCATTTCCCAATTTGAGAGTTTGCGTATGTACTAGTTCTACTGAGGGCCTTTTTCATTGATTTTTTTTTCCCTCTGATTCATTCATTATTTAATTGTACCAAAAAAGAAATTTCTTTAAATAGTTATCAGTTAAAATCTGAACCAAATCTGCAAATGAAATTATTCTTCTTGTTTGAGTAACATCTCAATCAACATGTTCAAGCGTACAAGAACCAACTATGGTCCAACTCAATCACAAAAGAATGAAAAGATTTGTCTGTTTGTTTAATTTTGTCATGGCGTTTGTATCAAATGCACAGTTCTTTTCCAATTGTGAAATCTGAAATCCTTTGGTCCTGAACTTCTCGTCTGAAATTAGGTAATTATTTCTCGCTACACTTATCGAGAAGGCAACCAATGCGTTGACTGACTCGTCAATTATGCTTTTACTTTGAGACTCGGGTTCAATACTTTTGATAGGGCACCATTTAAGTGTGTCATTCTTCTTTTAAAAGACATCGCTGGGGTTAGTGTCTCTTGGAAGATATTATAATTTGTGCTTTTTCCTTGTAAAAAAAAAAATTGTTTTCCCAGAGCAATTTCTATCTTGTTAGGAATCTCTGTCACCATGTCCATGTCTCATCTTCACATTTGCGTGCAAGCTAAAGATGGGATTCACCATCAATCCTATAATATTTTTTGAAGATATGGCTTAATTTAATTGTAAGTATAAAATTGAGAATGTGAGAAAATAGAGATTTTTTTAGTGTGTTTATTTGGCACATGAGATCAAACGTACGCGCGCATGATGTGATATGAGCGCAAGTGACCAGAACCAGAGAGGCTTGCTCTTTCACCTGCCAAATTTTTCTGGCTACCCAGTCACACCATCGTCTGTGTAACTGTAATTATGGTGTCAATACTCTCTTCTACTTCTTATCTCGCTTCAACTTCAAGGACCGATTCTTCATCATCTTCTCTTGGGCTTATCCAATTTAGAACGAAACTCAACCCCATCATCTTCCCAAGACCATCAATTTCATCTTCTTCTCTCCGCTGGTCTGCAAAAGCCTTTTCTTTCTCTTCCAACAACACCCTCCTAGATGAAGATGTTTCGGCCTCTCATTTCTTGCAGAATAATTCGATTGCTGATTTTATGAGGTTCAAGAGAGGCTCTGGCAATAGCGGGGCCGAGTTGCAGACCGCTGTTGTTAGTTATAGAAAGAGATTCCCTTGGTCACTTCTCAAGCCTTTCCTAAGGGTACTCTCAACTGGGTTTGCCTCAGTTTTGATTCTCTCACTTGCCTGGTTTTAAAAATATTACTTTAATTATGCAGGTTGATTTGGTTTCAACCATTCACATTGCGGATAAAGAGTATGCTCTATCTTTCTTTAATTTGTTTCTCCTTTAATCATCCTGGAGTTATCGATTGATTTATTACTGTTAAAACCTTAGCTTTGATGTGTTTTCTTTGGGAGTTTGCTAAAATTTGTACGTGTTTTGTCTGACGTTGTGGTCTCATGAATTTTAGATTTACCAGGAAACGCGTTCATGAGTCTTTTTTCTTTTTCCTATCTTCTGTCTTGACTTTCGCGTGCAGGTACTTTGAGACTCTGCAGAAGGAGCTTGACAATTATGACTGTGTACTTTATGAGATGGTCACGAGTAGGGAGAGCCTAGAGAATAGAAGAAATCCTGCTGCTGCAAAGAAACTGAAGGGTTCGCGCACCAAGGGATTTAGCATCATAGGATTTATTCAGCGACAAATGGCTAGAATTCTAATGCTTGATTTCCAGTTGGACTGCCTCGATTACCAGGCTGACAACTGGTATCACGCTGATCTTGACTATGAGACTTTCCAGCTGCTTCAGGTTAGATTGGCTGTCCCTTTTGCAGGAAATTGATGCTATGCGCAAAATTTTCTTCCGTTCATGTTTGATTTGGTCATCAACGTATCGGTTGGATTTGAGGTCTTGTGCTCTTCCAAGAAAGATGAGGTCCTGTCAGAAATGCATGGGACTTTTGTACGGAGGTTTCTTATTTGAAAATTTTGGAAGCTATGCTGCAAGAAAGCTCTTATTCTTCTCTTAGTTCCCGCATAAAGTTGCTCCAAATGATTCTTAGCTACTAGTGGTTTTAAACTCAACCCTTTATACATGGCTCTTTTGTTCTCATTTGAATACATTCTTCGACATTTTATGGCATGGAGTTTATGAAAGATCAGCTTCTAGATCTGATGTTGCATAACAAAATTTACAGCTCGAAAAGGGTGAAAGTTTCTTCACGTTTGCTAGAGATATGACACTTAAGTCAACAAAAGCCTTGATGCAAACTAGTTCGGTCAGGGAAGACCTTGGTCCTTGGAGATCGAAACTTCTATGGGCTTCTAGAGTACTTCCTATGCCACTTGTAGGCCTTTTCATCATTGGAACCGTTTGTGATGTGGGACTTCAAGCCTCAGAATATCCAGAGCTAGAAGCACTGTCTAGGCTTGACTTCGGTGCTGCAATGAAGGTTTTCCTGGCAAGGCGCCTTACATCTGAGTAGGTGCTCTCCACTAGTCTGCTTTTCTTATATGATATGAAACTTGATTAGCTCTGTGCTGCGATGAGATTACTTTGGTAAATTCTGGAGTTTTCTTCTTATACCTATTTCTGGGGAAAGAAACTTCACTTTTATAGACCTCTGACGGGAATTACTTGGTGTCTTGTTTATAATAAGATATATAAGTAAAGGTGCAGATATACCATTGGATTATAGTTTGATATTAGGACCATTTTCGACGATGATGTGTCTAGCTAAAAATGAGAAATAAATGAACCGAGTAAGAACAGAATGTACACACCGTGCCAACTGCAATTCTTGGTTGATTTTAAGCCAGACATTAGCATTCTTGTCTTTAGGTCTATTGGTACTCTTTGTTTCCTCTTATAGCTGAGGAATTTTTGCTCACAGATGAATACCATGTTTCACGACTCATGAATTACGAATATAGCACAATCATTACCTGGAGAATGGGGAATAAGAAAAAGGATCACAGATCTGTACACACAGTCATCAATCATGTAACTGCTAAATGATGGAGGAATTTTAGAAGCCTCCTGCCACTAGGTTCAAATTCTGGTTTTTACATTTATCCTTCTTAACGTGCCAACTAAGAAATGTGTTGTGTGATGATAAACAAAGAAGCAATTGTTATCTTCTATGAATGTGTCCATTAGTTAAGGGACTGAATGAAGGGATATTTTAAAGGTTCACCCAGGAGACTGCAGATATAGAAGAGCAATCAGTTATCATTGGTGAAAGAAACAGAGCTGCTACCGAAGCACTTCAAAGAGCAATTGATGAGGGTCAAAATACAATTGCCATATTATACGGTGGTGGCCACATGCCGGACTTGGGAAGGCGTTTGCGGGAGGAGTTTGATTTGGTCCCATCTCGCGTGCAGTGGGTGACAGCATGGTCTATAAGAAACCGAGTATTGAATACCAGTTCCCTTCCTTTTCTGAAAACAATAGCCAAGGTTTCAGGATGGCCATTGAACCGCTACCAGACATTGGCATTGCTCATCTTTTCATCAGTACTTGCATTAGATCTATGGTTTTGGGAGCTGTTTTTTGGCACTTCATTCAAGTGGCTTTCCATAGTTGCCAACGAATTCAATCATTACATCAATAATATACAGATGATGTGAAACGTCATATTGTTGATATGAACAAAGTGTAGGAAGGAAACCTCCCTGATGTACAGATTTGAAGCTCAACATTGTATGCAAGAAGTAAGTTATATCCTAGCCATTTTGCAAGGGAGATCTCAATTGTGGCATGAAGTCCACCTTTGTGTTAGGTTAAGTTCACTAGATGTTTTGCTAAATAGTGCGATTACTTGTATTTTTTTAATTTATCCCTCATCTACAGCAACACTTCTCAATCATTATATTGACATTGTTGGTTTGGATGAGAAATTTCAGGTTCCATGGCACCAAAATTAGTGTATCTCAATTGTGGCATGAAGTCCACCTTTTTTTTTTTTTTTTGCATGTTGATTAAATTCCTATATTTGCCATTTTCCATTATTAATTTGGCTACGCTCATAAAAGCTTCAGCACACCACGGTGACCTTCTGAAGATTACCACACCTTGGGGCTAAGCTAAGCTAAGTTAATCTAAGCCAACGCCAACACTTGTATGATTACACATACACAAGTACAGAAAACAGAGATATGGAGTCATAAGGCCAAAAGGGCGTCATCTTATTCAAACTGACATTTGCCGATTCAGATTCTTCTGGAGATGGAAACTCGTAGTGTACGACTCGATCCAAAGCTTGCTGTTCCTTTTTCCCTAACCAGCCAACAATACCATGAAGAAGCAACGGCAGTATCACCACTCTCTCCCTGCCTCTCGCCTCCTCTCCTCGCGGGATGAGAATTCAGTCTTTTTGGTTTTAGTTTTAAACATTATGGATCATCTCGAGATCGGATTGCAGAAGAAGAAGCAATGTTTACTTTGTTAGGAAGCGAACTAGCTAGGTCAACCAAGTTTCGTCTTTTTTTCCCATAGCACGCATAACACATGAACATCTTTCTTCCATTCTTCTGTGTTTGCTTCATTCCATGTCCACGCTGCTTTTACTCGACATGCACGTTTGTTCTTGTTGGATTTGAACATTCCTAAGTGGAAAGATATTCTTAGTCCTTAACCATCAATCATATTAGTTCAGTCTGATTTTGTTGAAGCTGGGCGTCGTTGTTTGGATCTATGAGTCAATTAACTTCAACCAGAAAGTATCTGCAAAATAATAAGGCACACCGGAGGTTGATCGCCGCAGGCCCAGAGCCGGCCATGGGCAAGGGCCAGCAGGGCACCTGCCCAGGGCCCACTATGAGAGGGGGCCCCATCTCAATAGCCCCCTCTCTAGACTCAAAGAAATGATTTACAGTGCATTGATATGTTTTAAGTTTTAACGTTGGCTTATAACGTTAAAGTCACAGCGTCCATTCGTTCTTTATATATGTATATATATATATCCAAAACAAACTTGAACCATTCTCAAACTTGATTAATGTCCAGTTCGTACACATGGTAATTTTGGGTTTGAAGTATGTGTGTTTGTTGACTGAAACCATCATTTTCCAAGTGTCACACACAATCATAGGAGTGTCCATTGGTTGCCATCTGATTATTTAAAGTCATTTAACGTTAAAGTCATTTAATGATTTTAAAACGTTATAAGCTAACATTATAACCTTTTTTTTTGAAGTAAAGGTAATTTTGTGGCTCTCATGCTTATAAATAGTCTTGAAATATTTAAGTATACTTTTACTTTCTAATTTCTTTATTTTCATCAATATATGTACTTTGATGAAATTAACCATAATGAAGAAATATAATCAACTGCGGATTCTTTCAGGATTAATTACTTTCTAGTTGTTGTGGATATGACAATTACTTCATTAAAAAATAGATTTGAACAATTAACGACATTTGATAATATTTTTAGATTTTTATTTGATTCAAAGAAGTTGAGGTCATTACATGATAACGAATTAAGATAATATTGTACTAATTTTACAACGACTTTTTCTCATGATAATGTGTCTAATGTGGATTTAGATGATCATTTTTCTGAATTAAAAGTATTGCAAATGATTTTGCCAAATGAGTTAATGTCATCAGTTGAAATATTAGACTTTGTTCAAGCTGTAGATTGTTATCCAAATGTTTCAATTGCTTATCGAATTCTATTTACTATACCTGTGACTGTAGCATCAGCTGAGAGAAGTTTTTCAAAGTTAAAATTATTGAAAACTTACTTGAGGTCATCAATGTCACAAGAAAGGTTGAATGATTTAGCTATGTTATGTATTGAGAAGGATATGTTGGACAATATTGATCTTGATAATATTATTAATGATTTTGCATCTA
>JANZLF010000008.1:34934444-34945817 GCA_026546835.1 Erythroxylum foetidum | reverse complement strand
GGGGGGGGGGGGGGAGAGGGGTTGTCGATGTGCCTTGTACTTCTCATCTTCTGGGGATTGTTCGACTAATAAGTAACAAACGTTTATATAATTCCCCTCTAACGATCTATACTTTAATTGTTGTAGTCAATTTTTGTTGGTCAACTTAAAATCTTAAATACCCATCCAATCTAAACTTAATATCAATTACATGATCACAATCTCATCTCTTATACGTGATGTGATTGCTTAACATTAGGTTAACTTCTACATAATTTAACACTGCAGGTATATCCATATCTAGTTTTCACGTAATTTTGTACGCAAAGACAATATTTTTGTGTGTATCAATCAAAGACTTTGATTAAATAATTAATTTCATTAATCAAACTTGTAATTTAATATGCATATAAATATGGAAGGAGGTACAAGCAAAACACTACTAAATAAAATAAAAATGCGAAATGACACTTGAATTAATATAGAAACCACATGATTCCTGCACACATTTATGGTGATTAGATATTGTTAATCTGCCTTTGGCACGTAAAAAGGACAATGTAATTCTGTTATAAGTAGAGGGTGCGCCAGTTGGAGCCTCAGAGAGGTGTACCCGCTTGGCCCGCTTACGGAGTTTTCTCGAATCCAAAAAAAAAAAAACGTAAGAAGGACAAAAAAAGTGATGGAGATTTAGGTACATGTATTTTTATTGCATTGCATTATTAACCAAATCAGATAAATTAATGCAATTAATATGTTCTCATTAGCTATGCAAAGACAAACCACCGCACCCTACCAGCCTAACAGTAACATGTATAAAAGCTTTGTTTCTGTAGTTTAGCGTCCTCTTCTCTGTGCAATTTGAGCGATCCATTTTTGTTTTTTTCTCTCCAAACTTGGAACATAGCTTGCTTGTCCCCGTTCAAAACATGAAGGGCGTACACTAAAGGAAGAACATATAGAAAGGCTCGTATATATATATATATAACTTTAAGATTCTTGCCATCTGGAAAAGAGTTAAAGAGGGTTTTGATAATAGAAGGATGCGTGAGCTAACGAGTTTGTGGTACAGGAAATTGAAAACCCTTATCTCTATTAACATTCAATGGTATAAGGAAAAGAACAGCAGCAGCGCAATGACAAAAACCAAAATGAATCTTAAATTAGACCAGCAACCCATATGTATAGAGAATTTGGCGCACAATGATTGGAAAATGATTCGTGATGCAGCAATGGAACATGTGGGTTGGTGGGACTATTTATGGCTAATAAGAAAGGGAAAGAAAGCTTTACTCAAAAAGGTACCTGTAAGGCTAATCTGTCGACACTCGATAGTTTTACTAAAAATATTGAGACGTCCACTTCAAGCAATGGATGGATGGAGGCTGGCTACTGAAGAAATCGAAATCTGGGAGCGAAGAAGACACAACGGAATGAGAAAAATTTCGGATGGGGACCTCAGACCTGCTAAGGTGTTGGTAGAGAGAATGTGAGCCAGCAGCTCGATCGCAACTTGTGGGAAAATGTGCATTGGGGGTTGGCTTTCCTTTTGCTGCTTAGTATCCATGCTTGATAGCTATGTTTCCTCGTGGCTACAGAGAAGCAGAAAGGCTCTGGCAGTGGCAATTGAAGTCTCTTGTTTTCTTTTTCTTTTTTTTTCTCTTCTTATGTGCTGCTGCTGCATGTGCATGTGGGTAGAAACGATCTAGTAATGCATTTTGAATTGAAGATCAATGAAAGTGACAAACGGTAAGCAAAAATAAAGAATGTCTGACTTATGACAGAGGTTATTGATGTATATGTTGGCTGTGCGATTTGTCGAGGTAGCAATTCTCATAAATGGGGGCATTTTTTGGGTTCTTGAGCCCCAGTTATTTCCTCCTCTCTGACTCACTTGCAATGTGGACCAATTCTAGTACGCAGAGCCTCACGAACACTCTTTTTAAAAGACCAGCAGATGGGACTCAATGCGCGGGGATAATTTAAATAAATATAATGTCCAGTTAATTCTAAATTAAGGAGTATCTATAAATATGTTATATTATCTAAGGCTAGTGTATAAATAAATATTATATAATTTAAAATTTTGTGGGGAAAAATAGAATTGGGTGATTATGGATAAAATTTTGTGAAAGAGGTAAAAGAATAAAAGTTAAAACATTTAGAATGAATGAATAAAATAAGTAAGTTAAAATTAAAAATAACAAAATAACAAAATTTGGAAATGTATAGTAAGGAAGGAATTGAAAAGTTTAAAATTTATGAACGCGGATAAAATTTTTAGGGAGAAAATAAGTTGAAATATAAGAGATAGAATGTTTAAAATGAATTAATAAAAATTAGGAATAAAAAATAAAATAAAATTTGGAAAGTTAGTATAGTCATGGGTATGTCACATAGGTGACTAGAAAATTTAAAATTAATTATTAATTAAAATAAAAAAATTCACTAGTGTGAGTTATTAACTCAGACATGTGACTAATATTGAAATCCCTAATTCAATTGAGCCGCACAAGTAGATATCATGCTCGTCGCAGCTTCTTCTTCGACCTTAAACTTGTTCTCCGGTGATTCCCATGACTTCTTCTCGTCTGCCACCGCCTTCTTTCGTGGCCTCAGTTTCTCCAATATCTGCTCTAACACGTCGTTTACCATCAGTTGTCGGTAAAATACTTGCTAACTTTCCTTAAAACTATTTTTTTTGTGTTGCATTTGTAGAGAGATTGTTTTCAATTAGATAAGGTATAATATGGGTTTATGAGGGCGGAGTTTTTTTTTTCTTTAACTGTCTTATTTGTTGTAATCCTTTACTTTATAATTATTTATTAAAGCATGCATATTTAAGTTGAAATTGAAATTAAATTATAACGTTGAATTTATTGATTTGAATTAATTTTTTATAATTAGTTAACTTTAAAAATTGTTGCTTCATGCATCTTGGGTTAGATTTTTTAAGAGCATGCAAAGTATAACTCCATTCTATAGGCCTCGGATGAGTGATTAGGTATATGTTATAATGTGGGTAGGGCTAACTTTTGTTGATACTTAAATATGGCTTATCGAAGAGTTAAAAAGTATATAGAAATTGTGTATATCGTTAAACATAAATAATTTTAAATAAATGGATTTTTCAATTATGATTTTTAATACCATTAGAATTGTGCCATGTGTTTATTAGAAAATAATCCCAATGTTTGTTCTTCGTATGACCATTTTTTGGACTCATATTACCATAGGATATCATGTTTTCCATTTTTTTAACTCTCCAAACCTAATCAAGTAATAAAGTGTTTTGTTTGGTCTAAAATTTACCAAACTATTTTCGTTCTTGATTGCTACTTAGGTGTTGCCTCATGTGAGATTGTCGACATCTTCACCTTCTCAACCGGATGATATGCCTATTTTAGGTTATCCTTGTCTTCAATCTAACACTTGTGAGAGCCAATTAAGGTATGCAACTTTAAAAGATTGTCCTAATATGTCAAACAAATTTATCAATCATAGAGTTATTATTGAATTAGGAATAACAGACTGCGTTAATGAAATGTTGCATAACATAGGATATGACAAATTTGTTGAATTAACTTATTTTTGACTACCTTACAAGTGATCTTAAACCAAGATGGCATCGTGATTAATATGACATCTAGATTAATGAATATGCCACATGTCATTACTTTAGATGTACTGAATAGTATATTTAGATTTTCATATAGTGATTTATATGATTTCCATGATGAATTCAAGCCTTCAGAATTTTGGAATGAAATTATTAATTCAAAAAATATTTTCCTCCAAGTAAGTCTAAATCATCTACTTTAGTGTAGCCTAGCCTTCGTTATCTTCATAGGTTTTTAACTTTTACGATATTTGATAGAGGAAATAGTCAAAATGCAGTCTCTAAAGCATAATTGTTTGTGTTGTGGTGTATGATGCATGATAAACACTTTAATGATGTTATGTGGTTAAGTTTACATCTAATGGATGTGTCTAAAGTTATAGCCAAGAAAAATAGTACTTGGAGCATTAGTGACTCAAATTGTAGAGCATCTCGGTTTACTAACTTAGAGAACAGTTATGTAGTTAATTTCAGGGAACTCTAGTTTAGACTTGTAGTCGTTGGTGTCTATGAAGATTATTAGGCGATAAGGTGATCGTTATGTTCTTGTTAATGATGACATAGTTTAAGCTTCAAGTAGTAAGCGTAGTCGGGTTAAAGTAG
Source organism: Erythroxylum foetidum (assembly GCA_026546835.1). NCBI lineage: Eukaryota > Viridiplantae > Streptophyta > Magnoliopsida > Malpighiales > Erythroxylaceae > Erythroxylum > Erythroxylum foetidum. The sequence continues at coordinate 34,941,616 of JANZLF010000008.1, read as the reverse complement.
GTGAAGGTACACAAGGGGATGATGTTTTGCCACTCGAAGCTACGTGTTGGAACATTGCACTTAATTTTGTTGATTATCAATCATTGCTCAATCAATGAATTTTATTTGAACTGCGAACGAATGATAGATTCGACAAGATTAAGGTTAGCATAACAGAGATCAGGAATTTCTTAGCGAATTTAAATCCTCGTTCGAAACAGCGTCCACCTTCATCTTAGTATTGTATTTCTATCTTTTTCTTTTTATTATTTTGATCGTTTGTCATTAAATTGTTTTTAGTTGTATTGTTTGTCTTGATTAATGGTGTTTGCATCTTAGATCCTTTAAGTAATATCTTATGATGTTGACATTGTATATTTGTACATTACATGTTTGTTTTCTTATTTAATAGTTAAAGATGTTCGGTTATTAAATGAACTTGATGGGGATTATAAATGTATAATATGAGTTAATATACTTGCATGCATAAACTAGTTGTCTTAGATTTCAATTGAAAGGGTATTAGCTTATTGATAAATGAATTCGACCTGCTTTTGGTAAGAATTTGAGCTTTTTTGAGATATTATATACCAATTAAAAGTATTCATTGCTGAGAGTACTCTTTCATGGTTAAGCAAATCTAGAGCTTGCTAGCAAATACTAGTCGAGATTACATAATCTCATGCAAACATTGAAGTGATGAATGCATTTAGGATTTATCTTGACAACTTAAAAAACTACCATGATATTATCCTTAATGAGCCCCCTTGAGCCTAGATGAAACCCTTTTTTGGTTACAACTCGAAATATGAGCCTTGGCCTTGATTGTTTATCTATTTTGATTACATTAGTCGTAAGGGCAAGTTGAGCATTTAAAAGGTATAATTGGTTACATGGAAAGTATAACATATAGTTAGATTATAAGTTAAGGGAGGGTTGGATTGTAATAATTTGAATTTGTTGTTTACATTTTTTTCCTGTTTGAATTTATATTGTTGTATATTGGGGAAAAAACAAAATGAAAAGAAAGGGGAGAGCTCAATAAAGGGAGAGCTCGATACAAAAAAGTCTTCTCTGTTCCACCAGGACCATCAATAAAAAAACTTCCACCACTTGAAGTCAAAACCAAATGCATAATCAAATCAAACACTACAAGAAAAATAGAGTTTAGCGACGAAATTTATCGACGAAATTTATACATATTCCATCGGTAAGCTTATTTAGTGACGAAATTTATTCATAGAAAAAGGCGTCGAAAATATAGCCGTTACTAAATTTAACGACAGAAATTTTTCGTTGGTAAATTTACCGACGGTAAAAATTTTCGTCGGTAAATTTACCGACAGGTTTTTAGTTCAATCAATAAATTCTTCTGTCAAAAAATTACCAACGGATTTTGTAATTCTGTCGGTAATTAGCGATGAAATTTTTTCCGTCTGTAAAATCCAATATATTTACCAACGAAATTTTTTCCCGTCGGTAAATTTGCTGAAAACTATTTTTTAAAATTTACCTGCAAACATTTCATCAAACATTTCATCAAATTTGCTAGAAGTCACTATGGAGAGAACTTCATTATTTCAAGTAAAAGAATTAAAATATTAAAATTCATACTAAAACAGTACTGAAAATAAAGAACTGAAATCATTTTTTCAAATAACAAACATTTCATCAAACACCCTACATGCATTAGAAATTTATTTTAACATCACAACTAAAATCACATTTTGTCCTTTCTATCACTAACATTTATACCTTAAAGTTGTTTTCCAATAATAAAATACACAAATAAATGAAAGTAATAAATACCCAAATTAACTTTCATTTAATATATAAAAAAACACATGACGATAGTTACAAAAATACCTCTACCGAAGGACACGATAACAATAGTCAGAGAAGATAACGTTTTCGAGCAGGAAATGAGTCTACAACAGAGAAATGGGCTCCAAGAAAACCGAAGAGAAGATGTAGGAAGAAGGAAGAAGAACAAATGAAGAAGAAGACACAAGTGGGAGGGAGATGTCGGGTGAGTTTAGATTTAAAAAGAATTTACCGACAGAATTACCGACGGAAATTTTTGTAGGTAAACTCAAAAAAATTTTATACCGCCAATAATTTCTGCCTTTTTACCAACGAAAAGAAAATTTCTGTCGCTAAATCTATTTACCAACAGAATTTACCTACGGAATTTTACACAAGTAAATGCAAAATTTTTTATTCTGCTAAAAATTTCATCCATTTTTAGCAACGGTATATGCTCCGTCGCTAACTTTTGCTAATTTTGTCACAACGAATTTTCTCCAAATTTAGCGAAGAGTATTAGTACCGTTGCTAAATTATTTAATTTTAGCGATGGAAATATGCATTTTGTCGCTAATTTCTAACGGTATATTTTCCGTCGGTAATTTTTCATGGCTAAATTATAGTGATTACCGACGATCATATTGTTCTGTCACTAACGTCCGTTGTAAATTTTGCCACGACGAATTCTCTCCAAATTCGGCTACAAGTATTAGTACCGTCACTAAATCACTCAATTTTAGCGACGAAAATATGATTTTCGTCGCTAATTTTCGACAAGAATTTTTCCATTGCTAAGTTTTTGTCGCTAATCTACATTTTTCTTGTAGTGGAAGAATGAGTGCACCACATGTGCACGACCTTGACCATGCCTTTTACCATGAGAATTGGATTAGTTTAGATACAGGTAGTTAATTAGATGATAAGCAGGGATCTTTTGAATTGAAGTTTATTCCTTGTAAAGTGGCGATAGTTCTGTTGTAACTCTGTATTTAACACTTGTAATCAAATCATATCTCAGTTGAGTTTTTCCAATTCAATCCAAACCACTTTATGGTATCAAGAGCCTCTTATCTCTAACCGAGAAACATACAGTTTTTTTTCTCTCTTCCCAATCTCAGCCCCCTTTCTTCGTCCCAATGACACAACCAATCGAAAATCACCGTGTCGTCAACTCTGATGCAACAAACTCCCCCTCTCCGATCATACAATTTAATCCTGCCTCCCAGCTACCCCTTAAACTTACCGGAAGCGTGAACTTCGGCACCTGGAAAGCCCAGGTCTCCATGCTCATGTATGGACATGACCTATATGGTCATCTTGACGGCACCACCGTCGCTTCCGAACTAACAATCGCCAACACCCCAAATCCAGCCTATAACCTCTGGTTTCGTCAAGATAAGTTGATCCAGAATGCTATCATGGCATCTGTCGATACGACGATTGCTCCTATGATAGCCAATGCCTCCACCGCTCATCGTGCGTGGCAGTCCCTTCATACAACTTTTGCCAACAAGTCACAATCTCGCTTGTTTAGTCTCAGAGATCAGCTCGCTCGACTCACCAAGGATGTGAAACCCATGACTGATTACCTCAATCGAGTTCGATCCTTGGCTGATGATGATGAGCTGATCGTGCAGATTCTCCGTGGTGTTGGTTCCGATTACCGAGAGATCTCGGCTGCCATTCGTGCCCGAGACACTGCCATTTCGTATGAAGACTTATATGACAAAATAATAGATCATGAAATCTTCTTGCAGCATGAAGAAGCCAAGAAGCCTACTGCTGCTATTACCGCCGCCTATGCCCAAAGTCCCAAGCCCTACGATAGCTCACAGCAGCGCAATACTCGCCGGCACAATCAATATCGACGCGGAGCCGATCGTGGTGACAATCAGCAAGCATTATGGAGAAACGGTCGCCCAAATTCTAGCCGTGGCAATGCTATTGGTTTTGATCAAATCCAGTGTCAACTTTGCCGCAAAAAGGGTCACGAAGCGAATGTCTGTCGGTCCAGGTCTCACAATCATTACGAGGCTAAGGCACACTATGCAGCAGCCAGCCCCAATACACCTAATCCATGGTTGCTCGACACTGGTGCATCACACCACATCACGTCCGAACCTCATGATATGCCTGAGTATTCAGGTAATGACGGTATAACGGTGGGCAATGGTATGAAAATCCCTATTACTCATTCTGATTCTACTCGTTTAGATGCTTCGAATGCAACTTTTACTTTATCCAATACCTTTTGCGCTCCTCAAATCAAACGAAATTTAATCTCTATCTCTAAATTTTGTCAAGATAACAATACCTCCGTTGAATTTTACCCATCTTCTTTTTGTGTGAAGGATTTACAAACGAGGAAGCCGCTGGTGCACGGACGGAGCACGAGGGCCTATATGAATGGCCAACAACCACTCCCACAGCCAACATAGTCACCCACACCAATACCCTAGACCAGTGGCATCACCGACTCGGACATCCTCATTCCAAGATTTTTAATTTTGTTTGCAACAATTTCGCATTACCAGTTTCAAAAAGAGACAAATCTACTCCATGTAATTCATGTCTCTGCAATAAAGCACATAGATTGCCGTTTAGTGAATTTTCACTATTGAGTTCCAAACCTTTACAAATCATTTTCAGTGATCTATGGGGACCTTCACCAATCACTTCTATTGACAAGAAACTGTATTATTGCATTTTTGTTGACCAATTTACCAAGTACACCTGGCTCTACACTTTGAAAAACAAGTCCGAGGTCAAAGAAATTTTTCAAACATTCAAGCTACTACTTGAAAATCATTTTTCTACTCGAATACTATCCTTTTATACTGATGGTGGCACTGAGTACAAAAGTTTAGCCCCTTTTTTGCAACAAAACGGCATTGAGCATCTTGTTAGCCCACCCTATACACCTCAACGTGTAGCCATTGTCGAGCGTCGCCATCGACATATAGTCGAAACTGCCAAAACCTTGCTTACTGAGGCATCTTTACCCCCTACCTTATGGTCCTTTGCCTGTCAACATGCTGTTTACCTCATCAACCGACTTCCTACACCGATACTGCAATATCAGTCCCCATATGAAAAATTGTTTGCCCAAAAACCTGACTATACCTCACTACACAGCTTCGGCTGTCTTTGTTATCCATGGATCCGCCCATACACAAACCACAAACTTGACCCTCGCTCCACTCCGTGTGTCTATCTTGGCTTCTCCTTAACCCATCACTGCCACATTTGTTTTGATCCGGTCCACTCTAAACTCTACTTGTCCCGCGATGTAATCTTTGTTGAACATGAATTTCCTTATCAACACAGGTTCAAGGAACTAACTAATCGAGCTGCCACACTAAAATGGGACCTTCAACCTGAGAACCCTACTGCCATTTTACCCGACTATCCCACCCAACCACCATCTCTGTCGCCGCCCATACCCTCTCGGGCTCTCGCTGCTCCCACTGCTTCTGCGACTTCCTCGACACTGCAAGGTATGTCCTCAACCTCCCTTTTACATACACCTGTGACTCTCGATTCACCTCCATTTACTGAACATACTGTCACCCCTGATGAAACACAACCCATTGCTGCGTCGATGACTCAATCCTCACCAAATACTATGACCAATCCCCCTTCCTCTCAACATGTGCCATCACCCCCAGCCCTGCAAAGACCAGTTACTAGGTCTCAAAACAATATTTTCAAACCTATTTCCAAGTTCACTTGCCTGGCACATGTCTCACCCAAAACAATACCCACCACAGTAAAACAAGCCCAAAAACACCAAGAATGGCGTGATGCTATGAAAGTTGAATTTGAAGCACTAACGATTAACCGGACATGGGACTTGGTACCTCATGATCCAACAAAAAATATTGTTGCTTGTAAATGGCTTTTCAGGATCAAACGGAAATCGGATGGATCAATTGACCGCTATAAGGCCCGGCTGGTTGCTAAGGGATTTACTCAACGTCCAGGCATTGACTATCACTCGACGTTTAGTCCGGTGGTTAAGCCAACCACTGTTCGGATAGTTCTCTCCATTGCGGTGTCTCGTCAATGGCCTCTGCGCCAACTCGACGTCAACAATGCATTCCTTCAGGGAGAGCTTCAAGAGGAAGTGTACATGTCTCAACCACCCGGATATGAATCATCATCAGCTCCAAATCATGTATGCAAGCTTCGCAAAGCAATTTATGGGCTGAAACAGGCACCTCTTGCGTGGTATACGGCACTAACTAATCATCTCTCCGATGTTGGTTTTGTTAAATCAAGGTCTGACCCCTCATTGTTCATTTTTTGGTCAAGGGAGATTACAGTGTTTATTTTGGTATATGTTGACGATATAATAGTCACTGGTAGTCACCTTGCTGCTGTCAACAATGTTATTCAGTCACTTGCACGTCGATTCTCAATTAAAGATCTCGGTGCTCTTCACTATTTCTTGGGGATTGAGGTATGTGCTTCGACTAATGGGTTGTTTTTAAATCAATCGACGTATATTGAGGAGCTATTAACAATGGAAACTATGCATGAGTGTAAACCAGCCTCCACTCCGATGGCTACCACGACCTGCTTGTCTATTAACGATGGTGCGTCGTCGTTTGATTCCTCTCGTTATCGAACGGTTCTCGACAAACTTCAGTATCTGTCCTTCACTCGACCTGATATCAGTTATGCTGTGAACAAGCTCTCTCAATTCATGCATCGTCCTTCTGAGTTGCATTGGCAAGCCTTAAAACGGGTTTTGCGATATCTACGGGGCACATCGGCACTTGGTCTACATATTAAGCCTTCAAGTTCATTCAATTTGTTAATGTATTCGGATGCGGACTGGGCTGGTGACGTTGATGGCAGAAACTCTACTTCCGGACACATTCTTTATCTTGGTGGCAATCCGATTAGTTGGTCATCTAAGAAGCAACAAACCGTTGCTCGGTCTTCAACCGAAGCAGAGTTCAAGGCTGTGGCTAATTCTGCTTCTGAGGTCAGCTGGGTTCAGCACTTGCTTCGAGAGTTGCATATTCACTCCTCTGTACCACCTACAATATTGTGCGACAATGTTGGCGTGTTGTATTTGAGCCACAATCTAGCTATAAACACTCGTATGAAGCATGTTGCTGTGGATTTTCATTATGTCCGAAACTTGGTGAAAAATAGGCAACTACGAGTTCATCATGTACATGCCAAGGATCAGTTAGCTGATACACTGACCAAGCCCCTTGCCAAGGCCATGTTCAACGCAAATCTGTCCAAACTTGGCGTGGCATCCCACTGCAAGTTTGCGGGGGGTGTATGAGTGCACCACATGTGCACGACCTTGACCATGCCTTTTACCATGAGAATTGGATTAGTTTAGATACAGGTAGTTAATTAGATGA
>JANZLF010000008.1:34896644-34911041 GCA_026546835.1 Erythroxylum foetidum | reverse complement strand
GGATACCGTTAGAGACGGGCTACGTAGGTCGTTATGGTTTGATCTAGTTATATAGACACAACGATCCTGGGTTTCGGGAAAGTCCCGGGACAAAAAATTTTGTTTTCCGCACCGGGTACATGTGATGTACCCACCGGGATTTTCCTACAAGATGTAAACCTCATGTTCATAGACTTTTCCTGCATATTTAACCTGACATGCTACATGTGAACTAAAAATTTATAAAAATTTTGGGAGAATTTTGATATTTACCCCCTATTGAACAAATAAAATAACTCAACATAGTCATATATGATACCATACATTTATACCATTTTCATTATCCATAATACATATATTTTCATTTCAACATTCACATATCAATTTAAGTTAAGATACAACCAAGTAAAACAATTAGAATATAAGTATAAAGTTAAGATATTTACAAGTTTCTTTACATATTCGTGGTGGGTAATTGATCCTCCAGTATACATGGGAAGACTCTCTCCCCCTGGTCCTCCATGTCTGTTGGTTAAGTTACACTCTGACTTGGATATTGCCTCAAATGATATATAATACTCCTGCCAACGTCTCTCTCCCCTTAGTCCTTCACGTTTGTTGGTTAAGTTACGCTCTGACTTGGATATTGCTTCAGATGATATATAATACTCCTACCAACGACTCCATATTTTCTTAGAAATATAAGGTGGTCGTATACTAACCTTATGTATCGCATCAATAAAGTCGCGATAACGTGTACGAGCTCGCTTTTCTCATACTTTATATATGATCACGTCAAAATCAGAATCTAAAAAAAATGCTTTTTGAAATAAATATGAAAAAATCGATAACTGATAATGTAATAATATTGATCTTATTAATGTATAAAAATTAATTAAAAAAGAATAAATTTTTTTATTATATCTCAAACTCTTAAAAGTAAAATACCTTTGTAGCCTGAGAGATATTATTTCAAACATAACACTTAGGATCAATCATCTCCTTAAATTTAGATGTCATATTTCTAGAACACAGTCTAGACGGAATCAACCTAATATAAGAGTAAATAATTTTATACCCTTTGCAAAAATTTAAACCTATTACTTAATTATAAACATATAGTGTTTCGTGTGATTTTACTTACAGATTATTGACCATTGTTATGTACATTTTTCCATCAGGTCCCTGAGCTCCAGGCTGGTTATTGTCTCCTCCATCCAATATAGAGGTAGTGGATGATGTAGGAGTGGTAGATGGTGTAGCATGAGGAGTAGCAGGTGATGCGTTACCTGCAACTATAGGTCATGGAGGGGAAGGAGGTGATTCAATTGCAGCTGCAAACTGTGATGGTTAACGTTCACAGTAACTTGTGAGTAGCCTAGATGGTTCTCTCAATTATCGTTTTCTTAAATTATGCTCTGAATGATAAATGAATGTGTTTGATTGTTGATTCCGGACAGAAGAGTAACTTGTGAGTAGCCTAGATGGTTCTCTCAATTATTGTTTTCTTAAATTATGCTCTGAATGATAAATGAATGTGTTTGATTGTTGATTCTGGACAGAAGGTCCGATGATTGTAAATGTGGAATGTATATTGATGTACTACTTGAGTGTGAATGTAAAGACCTAAGTGCTTTATAATGTGAGTGATTGTGGTACATGCATTCCATTCATGAATAATGAGCCCTGTATCCCCCAAGTGGATAAGGGACAATTATTAACGAGACCAATATCCAAAATAAATACGGGAAATTTTAGGCACTCGGTCACAACAACATAATAAATGGAAAGTGTCTCATGAGTATTTCATATGCATTTATATCAAGTATGTTTGATTGGTTGAAATGTTGAAATTTCCTGTGCTGGAGTAAAAGTGTGATACATGATCTATTACGCAAAATTGTGAATTACATGTTATGTGGAATGGTGTGTTGTATGAATTGAGTGAACCATCAATGATGGTTACATCATTGAGTTTGCAAAACTCACCCAAAATTTGCAATTATTTTTCAGGCTTGAAGAGTACCCTGTTAGACAAACGGGAGTATACCTACGACATGCAAGTAAAAGATACAGGTTAGGATCAGTTTACGTCTGCATTAATATTTTCTTTATTTTTGTATCAAATTAAGTCTTCTGCAATTATTGTAACTTATGTATTTGAACATTTCTATTTTGAAATAAATTTCCAAAATGGAAATGTTTGTATATGGTTTTTTCAATGTAATGAAATTTTTGACAAGTATTTTGTATTTGTAACGGGCCCAAATGACTATTGAATTTTTTGATGATTGTATTACTATGATTGGAAATGTTTATGAAATAAAGTGGGCCCAATTTGGTTATCGATTTTTGCACTTTATGTTTGTGTTTTAAAAAAAATTGTACTTAGTTTTGAATGATTGAGTGCTCTAGCATGCCACCCTTGCAAGGCATAGACTTGGATATCCCTCAGGATATTGAGTACGTGTCTTTCAAGAGTGGAGTGTTACACAACAAGAGGCCATTAAACTTACATTTAAGAGAGGAAGATGCAAATGAGTAATGAGGAAATCTCTTTCACACTAGATGTGTCACTAAGGATTAGGTGTTTAATATAATCTTAAATGGAAGAAGTTGTGAGAATATAACTAATATAGACTTGGTAAATAAGCTGAGGCTACCAACTATGAGATACCTTAAACCATATACTTACAATGGTTGAATAAGAGTGGGATGGTTAGGGTAAGAAAGTAACTACTGATTTCTTTCTCAATTGAGAGTTACATAGATGAAAATGTTGTATGATATGGTTCCTATACAAGCGAGACACCTTTCTTTTAAGACATCTTAGGAAATTTGCAGCAGAGTCTCGTATGATGAGTATAAAAACAAATATTCTTTTACCATGAATGAAAAATTGGTCATCCTTACTTTTATTATCATAAAATAAAGTTTATAAAGATCAATGCAAGATTTGTCAAAGTGAGTAAGAGAAATTAAGGAAAAAGAAATAAGAGCAAACACTAGAGAAAACTTAAAACACTTTACCAAAACAAAAATAAGAGATAAATTCAAAGATAAAGTGTAAGTTTAGTAGTCTGAGTAAGGGATGTGAGAGATGCATACTTGGCCACGCATTATATGATTTTTCTTATTTACAAAAAAATTCTTTCCTTTCTTATGATATTAATGCTAATACTACTTTACCTAGTGGTAGAAATTTGAGGATCTTTCTCAAGAGGATATTTTGAGTAGATTAGCCCTTGTGAGATGGATTGAGTACTAAATTGATTTACTTCAAAAACTTAGATTTCAAACTTACCAATGTATATAATAAACTTGGTATAAACAAAAGAGATGTATGAGCAAGTAGATAAATTCTTGGAGAATGTGAGAAGAAGCTTAAGCTTATGTTTTGTTCTTGTTTTGTTAATACCAATGAAGGATGGATAATGGACAATATGTTAGATTATTGCACTATCAACAAAATCGTTGTAAAGTATGGATACCATATTTTTGGATTAGATGATATGCTTAATGAGTGATTTAATATATGCTTATTCTCTAAGATTGATTTAAAATCTAGGTATTATCAAATTGGCATTATAGAAGGAGATGGATGAAAAACTGCCTTTAAACCTATACATGAATTGTATGAATAGATAGTAATGTCTTTTGATTTGACCAATACACCTAGCACTTTCATAAGGTCGATGAACTATGTTTAGCATGAGTTTTTAGGTAAATTTGTAGTTATATAATTTGATGATATTCTTATCTACAAAATTAGACCTTAGATGAACATGCTGAGCATTTAAAAAAGGTTTTGTATGTGCTTAAGCAATAAAAGTTGTATGCAAATTTAAAGAAATGTACTTTTTTTAATAGTAATTAGGTTATATTTCATAGTTATATGGTAAGTGAAAATAGAATAAATGTAGACATAGAGAAAGTGAGAGCTATTAGAGAGTCATCAGCACCCAAATTTGTTAGTGATGTTAAGAGTTTCTATAGGTTGGCTAGTTTTTATTGGTGATTTGTTAAAGACTTTAGCATAATCAATGCACCTTTAATAGAGATAGTAAAAAAATGTGTAGGATTTAAGTGAAGTAAATATCAAAAGAGAGTATTTAACCTATTAAATTAAGTCTAACTGCTTTGTTTGGTTTATCTAAATTTTTTGACAGCTTTGAGAGAAGTATGTTGCTTCAGGTGTAGGAATTCGGTTTATTTTGATAAAATAGAAATTTAATATTATAATTTAGTGAGAAGCTTCATGGAATAACTTTATTGCCTTAACTCAAAATACAAATATGTATAAATTGGTGAGAGCCTTAAAGACTTCACAACATTACTTATGCACTAAGGAGTTTTTATACATATAGACTATAAGTTATTAAAATATAGCCAAGGTCAAATTAAGGTAAGTAAGAAACATACCAGCTGTATAAAGTTTATTCAGACTTTTCCTTATATGTTAAAAGTAAAAGTAGGTTAAGGAAAATATAGTAGTTAATACATTTTCTAGTATACATGCATTATTGAGTATTATGTCCACTAAATTATGGGTTCTGAGTTTATTAGAGATGTATATACTGATGATTTTGATTTTGATAATATGTTTAACGCATGTGTGGATTTTGTTTTTGGAAAGTTCTATAAGTATAAAAGGTTCTTACTTATAGAGACTATCCTTAGGTTTTTATCATCTTCCCTTAAATTTGATTGATAGAGACTTTATTATTAAATTCAATTTTCAATCATCGTTGTTATTAAAGTTTAAAGTGAGAAGCAAGGATAGATCATTTTCTAATAAAATGGTTTAAGAAAAGAACTTTATAAAATAATAAAACATAATTGGAATCTAAGAAAAGAGTCAAATTATGATAGGTCACTTAAAATGTGTAAAAAATCTCTCAAGCTTTGATCGCCTTTAAAGCATGAAGCCTAAATGTCTAAATTTAGAAAACTTATCATGTCTTGTTCCATATATATGCATGTTTTTGTCTACTAAATATATCAAGTGTTTTATCTCTGGTTTCATTTTGTCATATTGGTTTGTTTTGTTTGAGATTATTTCATTCAGGTTTATTTTAGTTATCTTTTAAATTAAACAAAAATGAATTTAATTTATTTTAAAGCTTTAGATTATTACTTCATACTTGCTCTTTGTTTTTAAGCTTTATGATACAACTTTAGGTATCTTTATCATTTCTTAAAGCCTAATGTAAAATTGAAAAATCTAAGATATTTTCATTTTTTATTTTTTAACTTGTAAACACACTTATAATGTCACTTATTTTAAACTCTCAAATTTACAAAAGCTTTAAAAACCTTAGTCACCACTTAAATGTGTGAAATATAGTGTTTAACATTTTTCTAGGTTATAAACAAGCATCAAATGTTACATAACTAAAAATCTTGATAAGAAAGTAAATTTTAAAAAATAAAGTTCATCTTCACACAAATACAATTTTGCAAACAAGAGGCATTTCATCAAACACCTTATATGCATTAAACAATCATCCCAACTTCACAACAAAATTCTCATTTCTACCTTAATGTTCTTATCCATTCACAACACACCAAAACATACAAAACAAATCAAAGCCACAAACAAATCAAATAAACGTAAACATCCACGGTGAACATGTGTACCTCTACGAAAATGCAACAATGGTGGGAAAAGAGGATGAGCTTCCAACATAGCACGATATGACCACAACACTGATGACACATGACGAATGGGAGACCATAAATCATCGGAGGAGAAGACGTGGTAAGGAGGAAGAAGAAAGAAGGAGTGATGTTGGGGGGGAGGGGTGCTGTTTAGGTTTGTTTTAACATTAACACCAAACGACGTTAGTTTCTTTAAGTTAAAAATATTCAAGCGGAAGCAAATGATAATGTATAGGTTTAAAATTTACCAACGAAATTTGTCGACAGAAATATTCCATCGACAAACTCAACACTTTATCATTACGCCAATAATTCCCGCCTTATTTATTGACGAGTTTTTTTTTCGTCACTACATTCTGTTGAAAATTAATTTTCCTCGTATTTAGCAATGGATATTACTACTGCCACTAAATGAAAATTTTTCTGTCAACCTTGCTGACATAAAAAAAGTTCCGTCGGTGATTTACAACAGTTTGTTTTTTGTTGATAATCTTGCGTCGCCAATTCCTTATTTTCTCGTAGTGGCACCTATTGTCACAAAACTCTTTAAACAAAATATAAAGATAAAAATTACAATTATATTCATATATGATTAGTGCAACTTAGAATTAGGGTCGTTCCTAACGTTGATATGCCCGAGACAAAGTAGGAGAGTCCCATTAAATCGACAATATGTAAATATGTATCATCTAAAGAAAACACAAAATTAAATATTCTTATAAGGTTTTTTCAATTAAAATTTTCCTTATTTCATTGTCAATATTATTCCAAATTTTAAGATCATAAACATTCAAAAGAGGGATTGGTTGCTCTTCTACCCTTACATTTTCTAAATGAGATGTATTTAATACATGTTTATACTTACTAAAATTGCTAACATTATCATGAATACGAATCTTATAACTTAACTTTACGTTAGGTTGTCCAAAACTGTCTTCACATAATTTCTCATAATTCTCATTAGAAGAGTCACTTTTTAAACAAATTTATCGATAATTTCTTTGTAGGATATTAACTATTTTACTTATCTTTTTTCACCTTTTTACAAATTTTTTAGGCAACATCATAAAAAATAATTATAACATAATTGAACTAGGAAAAAAAATACATGTATTGAACTAAAAAGAAGCAAGTAGGCATAACATAATTACAAGAACTTGACCTTTTATCACAAAGATATGTCAATGGTATTATAAATATGCTACAAGGAAAAAACAAAGAGTTAAATTTAATATCATATATTAAAAATGAAAAACCAAGAATAAACTTTTTTAATAAAATTTGACATATTTAGAATTCGTTTTGATTTTATTAAGTAATTCTAAAACATAAAATATCATTGATCTACTTTTTACTAAAGAGAATAGAGATTAACAATAATATCAACAATATATAAATATATAAATATATTTTATAAAAAATTACAAAATTAAATTTATACATGTAAAATCAGTCGAACCTGTAAATTAGAAAATGCTAATTATGACTTAATAAGAAAGAGAGATAAATTGCAATTGAAGAAGGAAATAAGAGATAAATATTATCAATTATTATATGAAATGAAAGAGAGAAAAATTACCAGAATAAACTTCAATTCGAATTGAAATTATACTTAGAATTGCAATTAACAAATATCATATATAATCAAATTGAGAAATTTCAGTTTATCCAGATAACTACAATTGAAATAGGAAATGAACCTAAAATTTAATCTATTTCAATTCAAAACTAAAAAAAATCAACCTAGATTGAAAAAACTATTATACAAATAATCAAAATTTAAAATTTTACCTAGTTTTCATATCAAAAAGCTACTAAGAAAATTTGAAATTCAAAGAAAAATAAAAAATGAGACTTGAGAGCATAAATGAGATGCATTTCTTACCTAGACGAGAATGATGATAAAGGTAAAGTGAAGTCAACATTCGCGAATTTAAGACTTTCTCTTACTAAATTTCAGTTAGAAAAATGTAAATCTTGACAAGAGCAATTTTATTTTGAAATGCCCATTTATATTACTGGTTTACCTCTAAAAAAAAGTTCTTATATGCATGATAATGAAACATTTTTTTTAACCAAAATGAGATTGTTGTTTGCTCCTTAAATAAACTTCTTTAACAACTCTTTACATTCCTATTTTGCTCAAATAGATTACTCCTATATTGTGAAATAACTTGTAATTAGTAGGCTTTTAATGAGCATGGGCAAGCTGTATCAATTTTGATTAGAAGAAAACCCTTAACAAAAGAAAGATTAATCTCATCAATATTACTAGCATAAGAGATAGCAAGTTTTATAATTTCTAAGATAGTCTCCTATGTTCAATTGAATGTAGTCTTTACAATCACCTATTCCCTTTGACTGCAATTCAAATATTATAGTCTTCTTTTAAAAATAAAAATATTTTATATGCTTTACCATTATAAATAAAAATTCCTAATTCCAAGATGAATGTAGGATTAAGGAATAAGTACCTATTGCATTAATTTATAAAATTAATTACAAATCAATGAATACAACCCAAGGAACCACTACATAGTTGAAACAAGGTGAAACTTACAAACGATTTAAGAAATTTGGCTACTATAATCCTAAGACCTATTCAATATAAATATATAACCCTTCCGGATAAATGGGTACTTAAAAGAATAAGAAGATATTTTTCTCGTACATCTTTGAATCTCAATACACAAATAAAAATAAAATAAATAGGGAAAAGTAAATTTTCATTATTAGAAAATCAAAAAGTTATATGTTTGATGATAATGATTATAGAAGTACAATTGATCTACGTAAAGTCTTATCAATCTCATCAATTATTTATTTTGGATAGACTTGTTAGGAAACTGGATTGAGATTTGATCCTAATCATAATAGAATAATCACGAAACTTTTTCGTGACTTTTGATTTTTTGAAAACTAAGATCTATTTAATTCTATAAAATGATTAACACGAATCATAATAAAGCAAAAATTTAATTCGTACCTTATTCTAAAGCTTGATCTTTATCTTGTTGTATCTCTCAAATTATTTTTGAAATTGATCTGTCTCAATCATCGTAGCCGCACAAATGCACAACCTAACGGTATCCTCAGAATAGGTTGAGATAACTTTGTAACTCTTACAGAGAGGGTTAAATATGAAGTGTCTATTTATAATAAGCTTTGAATGTTTTAGTAATTTAATTGAAATTAAATCATAATATTCAATTAAACTTTAATTAAAATTACAAATAATTCTAATTAAATACAAATTATGCCCATATAAGATTCAATATCTCATATTGATCTTTATTTATTAAATACCTCATATTTAACCATAAAGTTTCTCAAACTTTACAATCAAGTCCAACTTGATTAAATTAATTTTTCTCTCTTCAACTCATTCCATATATGAGATTAATTAGGTTCCCAAATATGTCGGCAATGATTATAAAATCTAATTTTAATTCATAATTAAAATTAAATAAACTAAAACTCCTTTTAATTTATCTTTAATTCCTCAATTAAACAATTTATAACCATAGATCAAGATTGACGTCTAGCAACGCATCATGACCACCCAAATATTTAGGAATGTCAAAGTAGTTTTGACTAACCCTTATGTGCATAATTTTTCTATATAATTCAATCTTTTCATTATATAATGTTCCGATTAGACATAAAGTATGGATTCATTGTCTACTCTATTTTGAGTCTAATCATATTAGTTCTCTTATAGCTATTGATTCAATTAATAATATTTGTAAACTATTTACAAAGCATCATTTCACCTTGGCCAAGGATTTCCCAAATCAATATTAATCGAGAACAAAGAACATTCTTCCTAACTACTTTAGGGTGATGAATCCTATCTTGATCACTCAACTATCTCCATATAATTCATACTACGTCCAATGACTACCGATTATGCGACTCATGATTAAATAGATCATAAGTAGTATCAAAACAAAACAATTCCCATTCAAGATAACTTTGATGACCTCAAGTTAAAGGATTACTTATACAATCATCACAATGATAATTCCATAGATATACAAGTAATGTTTCAAATGAATTTCTCATATTGACTCTGTTTAGTGAACTTGTTCTCTAGCAAGCACCCACACGTTTGTTTAAGTATCTCTATACTTTATCCTATAAAATTGACTACTTCCTTCATAAGGAAAAAGCAAAATATGTGCTAGTTTTTTTTTACATTTTATTAATGTCGAATCTTAATAGAACAATGACTAGGAACATTTAGGAATAATATATAAATGTAATATGAATCTCATAATTATAATCTCATTATAATTTCATTTGTAATGTAAAATTATCCCATGGACTTTATCATCTACATCTAAACATGTAAAAGGTAAAGAATGCCTTTAAATAATTTGTCACTAAGCTACAACCAAAGTGATTGGCCTTAGGGCATAAACTAACAAGACTTACCAAGTTATTCAAATTTTGATATACCTATTTCCAGTTTTAAAGGTGCAAATTATAATAAAACATCTTATAATCAATCTTTAAAACACATTAAATATTAAGCATTAATCACTTTAAACCTCTGAAATCTTTTCTTCAATAACTAAAAATATAGACATCAAATTATATGTATTATAAATAGAGTTTAAACTTAATAGAAAATACCTATATGAAGATTTCTCTTACAAAAAAAAAAAAACACTATGATTTTTTTTAATAATTTCCTCTAATAAAGAAATTTGATTCAAGAACCTTATTACCACTTTGTACAAAACTATAAAATACATATTCTCTTATTTGATGGTTTGAAATATATGTAGAGAAAATATGATAGAGTATCGTTTTAGTAAAATCCTAAGTAACAATAATAAAATAAAAATTCAAAAATATCTTCATGAGAAAAAATAAAATAAAAAATCCCCTTATTGTGAAATTAAAATCTTTTATAAATAGAATATTTTCATAATTCCTCCTTTTCAAAGATTAAAAATGAAAATGAATGTAAACTAAGAAATAAAGTTAAATTCATTGGACCCTCGTATGGTTTTGTAAATTATTAATATACAACATGACTTTTAGAAACTATCAATAACTTCCCTTTTGTTTGGTTTTTGTAATACTTGTCTCCCTACCGTCAACATCCATTAATAAATCCAAACACGAAAATAGTGTCGTTCTTGTAATATGGTACTAGCTAATCAACGACATCACGTGGGTAATTTATAATTCATGTTTCAGTTCATATTTTTAGTCTCATATTGAATGAATTTTGATTTTTTATATGAGTATTTCTATTGATTTTGGTAATTAATTACTTTGTTTCTACATCTATTCACTCCCTTGGAATAAAAATGAATAATTTCAAACAAGTTTGTAGCAATTTAAAGCTATTTTAATTGAGTTATAAAGTGCATGACAGTCTACATGATTAAGTTGAATAATTTAAAGACGTGCTTATGTTTGATGCAGAACACACCCAGTTGATTGGCAACATGCCTGTGTTTTTAGTGAGAAGATTATATTGACAGTTCATGCCTATGTATGAGCACGTACTAGCTCTGGGTAGTGTTACACCTTAATTTGAAGAACATAATCATTAACACTCCCATGTTGATGCCCATGTAACTTGTTGGATTCAAATTTTAAATTTAAAAAGATATAATTAAGTGAAAAAAGAGAGAGGAGGCTAGGAAAATGTTAGGAGAAACCTTAGGATGACACAATGCAAGAGAAATAACCAAGGAAATCCCATTGAAGTGGATTTTCATCAATTTAAAATGCAGTTTTTAAGGATTTCAATCATGTTATCCTTGATTTTAGATTGTCCTTTAGTTTTGATGTTTTGTTAGATATTATGATGAGCTAAATTTTTTATCGTGCCTAGATTAGATAAACCCTGCGATGGATCTTATAATGACTTTGTTTTAGTTTAATTTATTCCTTAATTTCATTAAGATTCAATTATGTGTTCTTATTTATTCTTGAATTGATATTTACGGTATATTATTTCATGTAATCAAGATTGAATTTTTTTATATGAATAAATCTATCATAATTTAAAGGAGATTCATGTAAACTTAAAGATAGTTCAACATAAATCTTCTGGATTATGATCAAAACTAATAGTGAAGTTCATAAGTTAATTAATGAAATTCTAGAGGTTTAATTAGAAAAAATTTTCAATTAATCAAACTAGGATTATATGTTAATAGTTTTGAGAAAGATATTAACATAATTAAGAAATGTGTTATGTGCTAACAGTTAGGACTTTTCAGTTAGATAATAAGAAAAGAGCCATTACTCTTACTCGTAGGCTTTGTGAGATTGACATTTCGTACTCTAAGCCTTATACGATAGAATGATAGGTGCATTAGCTTTAGACAGTCTGTAGATTAAAGGAGTTGAGTTACATATAATTATCATATGAGTTTACTAAGTTTTTGCTGTTATTTCCAAGGATTAGGATATTGAAAAAGTTAAATTGTTATTAATCTAACCATTTATTCCCTTTGAAAATATTTTACTTATTTTAATATTTTATTTTTAATGACCAATATTTCTTTTTCTTATTGCTTTTTCAGGAACAAGATGTTTTAATAACCTAAACTAATCCATTAGAACTAGTTGAAGGAGATCCTGAATCGAATAATAGCTTTACAAAACCCTAGAACTAAACTTAAACAGAAGGAAGAAAGAGAGCTAGAGTTTGAGAACATACAACTAGAAGCTATAGTACAACAACAAAGAACTATGTCTAAGTACATGAGGTGATTGCTAATTGGAATTGAGTCTAGTATCATTAGACCAATTGTTATAGATAATAACTTTAAGATTAAGCCAAATGTCAATCAAATTATCAATAGTTTGTTCAATTTTATAAATTGTAATGTAAGGATCCAAATGCTCAAATCATATTTTTCTATAGATTTATGATATTTTTAATATAAACGAGACCATTAATGATGCAATTAGACCAAGGTTGTTTTCCTTTTTTTAAAAAAACCAAACTAAGTAATGGCTAGTTGAACTCTTTTCCTAAAGGACTGATTATAACATGGGATCATATGGTAAATTTTTTTTTAACAAAGTATATCCCACTTGCCAAGATGATGAAGATGAGAAATGACACATCTTCTTATGCCCAAATTGAATCGAAGACCTTATATGATACATGGAAGAGGTTTAAGGATTTACTGAAAAGATGTCCATATCATAGTATTCCTAGTTTGTTACAGTTTCAAACATTTAATAATTGTTTGAATCCTTTAACCAGACATAGGGGTTCCCCAAACCCCTCCAAAGTCTCTCCAATGATTCCTACATCCATTCCTACATCATAAACACTCATAATCTTCCCAATTTAACTCATTTTAATGCAATAACACTCCTAAAACATTCAATTTCTAAAATGATTTCATAAATCTCCAAAAACTCAACTCAAATGATTCATCACGTGCAACGACTTCTCATCTTTCACCATAGCTTTTATGTATACATCCTATGTAGCATCATCACTTATAATGCTCACATCTCTCAATCCCAAGGTCCAAAATTTACATACTTTATAGCATTAAAAAGCTAAGAGGATAAGCTAAAATTTTCATGAGAACATTTTGTCTAAATAGGCCTAGATTAACCCAGTTTTTCCTCTAAAGTCAAAACACAATTCTTATCTTTCTTTTCCATAATATATTTCACTTTTATGTAACAACAATTTGTATTCAAAATTTATCCTCTCAATTTGGTAACTTCCTCAAGTGCACCCAATTCCAACTTAACCTCATTCTTAATTAATTCATATTTGAAATCCACCTCATTTTTTAACCAAATTCACATTTCAATTTGACAATCATCCATACACAAATTTATATTTCAAACTGACAATCGTCCATACACAAATTCATATTCCATTAACATCATAAAATAAGAGTTTTACAAACTTTAATTGCATTTCAAGCCACAATACATTAATATTCCAAAATCCCCAAATTACATAAGGCACTTGAATAATAATTGCTCAAAATGCAATTACAACTTTGTTTTACATAAATTACTCCAAAACAAAACAAAACATGCAAATTTTGATTTACGCCTTGATTCACTTTCACTTGATCTCTTGCTCATTACCTGAATAAGGGAAAAAGAGTGTGGGTGAGCTTAAAAGCTCGTAGGTAACATGTTTATAATGGATAACAAACAAAACCATTTATAAAGCTCATTTCCATTGAACATTTTCATAAACATAGTCATTCCGCATCAAAATCACAAAACACTTTTTTCTCCAAATTCTCAACCAATTCACAATAATGCAAATCATGTATGCCTAAACTTATCAACATATCATGAACACATAAATACATCAGAACGGTTTGTTTAGGTCCAAAAATAGAACACATTACACATTTCCCATAAGGGTCTTGTATGGCCGTGAACATAACATACTATCGCAATCTCACAAAATGGTCTTGCGTAGTCGTGAACTTATGGGGGTTTATAAAGGAGCTCCATGCCACTAGTGGGCAGATGGGAGAAGCCTTTACTTAAAGTGCACTTGACATATTTAAGGGACCAAATCAAATCTGTAAGTGATCTAGAAGGGGGGGGGGAGGGGTTGAATAGATCCTTAATCTTTTTGTAATTTTCTACAACAACATCAGAAGTTAATTCACACAAAAATAATTTAAATAAATTTAAATAGACAGAGTAAGGAAGAAGATCAAACACTGTTTTATAGAGGTTCGGTGCTAAGACCTACGTCCTCTACCTAAGCTCCCACTTAGGATT
>JANZLF010000008.1:34873173-34886482 GCA_026546835.1 Erythroxylum foetidum | reverse complement strand
CCTTTTCGAGGTCATATCCACGCTCAAGGTTTCATGTTTTCGCAAGAGGGTTGGGTTTCGAAAACGAGGCCCAACAAAAAATATCAAATTAATAGCCAAAAGATAGGTGAAAGGCAATTAGTGATGAAGGAGTATGCTAGATTGGTGATTGGTGCTACCAATTCGTTCATATGTTTAGGAGAGGTAGCTAGGAACAACGAATTGAAGAGCATCCACTATATCATGCTGCCATCGTTCTATAGGGTTCCCAATGAAGACCTTTTAAATTTCATTTGGGAATTCTATACCGCTCTCCAAACCTTTTCGTTGGATGCATTAAATGAAGATCAACTTAGAATGAGATGCTTCCTATACATAATGAAGGATCAAGTTAAGGCATAGTTGATTACCCTTATTTCGAGTCTTTGACTATATGGGAAGAGGTGTATAATAAATTCAAGGGAAAATTCTATTCCCATAAAAAAACATTTGAGCTGAACACCAAGATAGCTACCTCACTCAGATGGAAGGAGAGCCATTACACGAGGCATGAGAATGCTTTAAGCTCTTGCTAATACAATGTCCACACTATCATTTTTTGCTTCACATGCTAAACCAATTCTTTTATGATGGTTTAACGCAGTAGTGCTAGTACATAATGGACAATGTAACAGAAGAAGCTACATGAGAGAGGACGACTGAAAAACATTTGAAATCTTTAAAATATTGGGGGCTAATTCTAAAAAAAAGAGCGTGAGGGGAAGAAGAGTTGGAGTAAAAAAAGTGAGCTGAAATCAAGAATTGGATATGCAGTTAGCTGAGTTAACGAGGCAAGTAAAGATGCTAGCTATGAGATTACCCCAAAGCATTCCAAATCAAGAAGTGTGTGGTATATGTGGAACTTGTGTTTAAGGGGCGAATGTTTGTACTTATTCTTATGAACCTTTCAATAGGGAAGAATAAGTAACTCACTTAATGGTTTTCATCTAAAGGATTGAAATGATCCATACTCAAACACCTAGAACCCTGGTTGGAGAAACCATCCCAATTTCTTTTAGAAGACCAACAATCCACCGATGCAACCCTAACCACAACATCAAAATTTTAAGGGGCTAAACTTTTTCAAAGGAAAATCCTCAAATGAAAACCGAATGAGAAAGCTTCTTTAGAGGAAAGCTTGATTGCATTCATTCAGGTCACAACTCAAAATCAAGAAACAAAAAAAGAGATTCATCTCCTTAAGAGCATCTATCAAGAGGATTGAGATTCAAATAGGAAAACTTGTAGCTCAAATGCATAACAATCAAAAGGGGAGGCTGCTTAGTCAACCCAAGCAAGCCCAAGTAATTACCGTTTTAAGAAGTGGTAAAGTGATTGACAATCCTATTGAGTTTACTTCTGAGCTGTCTGATATTGATAATCAAGAGAAGGATAGCCTCACCGAAGTAGAAGATGAGTAAAATGAGAAAGGCAAAGGGAGAAACTCTTCAAGTCAAATTTAAAATGGTGAGCAACTTAAGCATGACACCAAGGACAATAAAGGAAAAAAAACTACATAAGGTGATGAATCATTATCAGCCACCAGTTCCATATCCAAGTTGTCTTATCTATACCACATGCTTTATAAGGTCAATGTTAACCTACCCTTGTTAGATGTTATTAGGAACATTCTGGCTTATGTCAAGTTCTTCAAGGAATTAAGCACCAAAAAATGAAAGTTTGAGCCTAACGAAAAGGTGTTAGTTTAAAAGTAGCAAATGCAATTTTGCAATCGCATTTACCCCATAAACTAAAGATCCAAGACATTTTATCATGCAAATATCAATGGGTGACGAGGTTAAGGTTATGCTTGATCTTAGAGCAAGCATACATCTTATGCCTCACTCTATTTATAAAAAATTGGATTTAGGACATTTAAGACCTATGAACATGTGTTTGTAAGTAGTTGATAGTTCAATCCGTTATCTAAAAGGAATAATGGAAGACATGTTGGTGAAAGTTGGAGGATTGATTGTGCCCATAGACTTTGTTGTCCTAGACATGGCAAAAGTGAAGGAGAAAGAAAATGAGCACTCCATATTCCTAGGAAGGCCTTTTATGGCCTCTACTAACACTTTGATTTATGTGAAAAATGGGAAAGTGACCATGAAAATCTTAGGAGAAACATTAGAAGTTTCAATCTTTGATGTTGAACTCATCTCTACTTTTATTGTTTCCAGAGATTGTTCTGTTGTGGATCAAGTTAATGCTACCAATTTTAATTTCTCCTTATAGGAAAAAGAAGAAAAGAAGTTGGACTTGGTTAAAGAGAATGATGAATGCTACCAATTACTAATAGATGCAGCTAAGGAAGTATTGGGAAAATCTTTGGAGACAAATCCACGTGAAAAGGAGGAAATGGTGGAATCAATCACTTTGAACGACCCACCTTGAGCATGACCATTAAGGCATCTATCTACAAGACGTTAAAGGAGTAACCCAATTAATTTTTGTTTGTTTTTCAATTATCTGTTTGTTATTAATTTTCTAAGTGAACCTTAACTTAGTTTGTATTCTTTATGCTCGTAGGCCTACTCTCCCACCTCTTCTATCAGTATTCCTTATTGTTGTTCTTCATTCCTTGACGCAATACACTATGTTCCACAATAGATCAACGCAATGATCATCCCCACATTCGTATCGTATTTCAATCCCATTTTTTTATTGCTTGTCAGTTTAATTTTTTTGGTTTTAAAACCTGTCCTTGTTTGTGTTAACTTTTGTCTTTTGTGTTAAACCCTTTTTTACTTTTTTGTATCACATTAGGAATAGTATGATGTACAAATGGGGGGGGGGGTATTAGTTAAAAATTATTATTATTTATGTGTTGTATGCTTTTTACCCATTTAGTACTTAAAGATGCATAGTTATTAAATGAAATCAATCTAGATTAAGGAACCCTAGAAATTGCTTGCAAATACTAGTTGAGATCATATAATCTTATGCAAATGTTGAAATGATGAAGGCAATTAAGATTTAACCCTTTGCTTAAAAAGTGACCATAATGTTACCTTTAGTGAACTCCCTTTGAGCTTAACATGAAACCTTTTCTTTCTTTAAACCTAAAATATAAGCCTTGACCTTAATTATTTATCCTATTCATTGTATCTAACATAAGGCAAGTTGAGCATTTAAATGGGTATGATTCGGTTTATGGAATAATTATTTGAATAAGTGTGGGGGAATTATAGAAAATATTTGGCTTTTAAGTTAGGAATGGGTATGGTTGTAATAATTTGTATCTCTCCTTTACATGTTTCCCTTCTAAACTTGATATTGTTATAAATAAATAAATGAAAAATATAAAAAAGAGAAAATCAAGAAGAAAGAAAAAAAGAAAAGAAAAACAAATAGAAAAGAAAAGGAAGGAAGAGAAGACAAAGAAATGAAAAAGAAGAGGAGAAAACTAAAAAAACAGAGAAGTGTTAATTTTGTTAAACAAGAGGACATAATTGAGTGTTTTATGGTTCAATGTTTTATATTATTTTAAATGCTCAATTTGTTTTGTGGTTTTAAACTACAATTTTCCTTTTTCCTACCCTCAGCCCAACTCCATTACAACCAAAATAAAGACCTTTGGATTAATGTTTGTGTTTGATATGAGTGGTGGAGATTGGATTAGTAAGCGAGGTTATGGAAAATGCCTTGCATGAAATGAATGATGAGTGAATATACCCTACCTTTGAATGATTGAGAGGATGGAGATTGGAGTGAGTAGCTATCACAGTTATTGAAGGTTCTTTGCATTGAAGTGTTTGTTGATTTTGGCTAAATATGCGAGGAATAGCTTGTTCATAGAGTATTATGAGTTTCAAATTCTTAGGTTATGTTTATTGAAATGATAGTTGATATCTTTGACTTTTATTTGATAAAATTATTGTTTATTCTTGTATAGTATAGTGTTCTTTATTTTTCTTAAGGGAAAGCATAGTTTGGGTGTGGGGGAATTGTTATGCCTAGTTTCTATTGCTTTTAACTACTTTCATATCTTGATCTTGGTTATAAATCTTTATGTTTTAATATAAATGTGAGATAAAATGTGTGAAAATGGTGTGAATATTTCATGAATGTTAATTGGATTATTTTGTAAATTTTGCATGTTGGTTGAAGGGAAAGTTGACATAAAGTTGTATGAAAAGAAAAGAAAAAGAAACAAAGAAAGGTGGTAACTAAAGGTGTCACCACTGTGGCAAAGCTTGCCATGATACTTTGACATGTTAAGTTATGGTGACTAAACTTGTCACCACCATGACCACCTTATGCACACCTGTGCAAAATCTTATGCACTCCTTAATCCATCTATTTTATTATGTGGTAGTTGTAGGTTAAAAGGGCATTGAAACCTAAACCTAGATGAGGCTACAAATAAAAAGAAGGGAAGACAAGAAGAGAAAGAGAGAGAGTTGATGAAGAAGAAGAGAAACAAATGCTAAGGTAGTGGAAGAATTCAGTTGTATTGGTGAACTTCAACTAGAAGAAGAAGGTGAAAGCTAATGTAGAAGGATTGAGAGTTACAAGAGACCACTGTGACTCATTCATACAACAACCTTTGTTTGCTTACTTTGTTACTTCTTTGTTGCATTATGCTCTATTGTTTACTGGATTTCTTATTTTGTTAGCTTAACCAAACCCATACTCTATTACTTTTGACAATTTATCTTGGTTTACTACTTAAATACTTCATTTATAGTAATAAAGATAGGATTCAAGTGTTTAATGATGATGAATCTTATGATATCCTTGGTGGGTTAATCTCTTTTCTTTAGAATTAATGTAGCTATTTGAGTCGACAATGCATACTTGAGTTATAGTTTTGTTGTCTTATTCATGTGGTTTCTAAGCTGAATGGATGTAATAAAATGGCCAAACTTTGCATCATTTTTAGTATTAAATGAAGGATTAAGAGGAGAAATTTAATACAGATCGAAAAAACTATGAACGCTTAGGTTAAAAAGTAGAAATATATTAACTTAAGTGGTAATTAGTGCTAAGGTTTCCATAATTAATTCAAATAATAACTAGTTGAATACGAAAGTTAGATTAGTTCATTATTCGAGTTGATATAGAACCCAACTGTTAATTTTAGTAAGATAGCTATCCAATCATTTATCTTAATCATGCATAGAAGATTAAATTAGCAAAATTAATGACCAACTTTTTTTTAATACAATGTAATTTAACCTTAAATGACCTGTTTTCCTCTTTAACGCATTGAATATATGTTGATCTTAATGGGAATGAAATATTTTTCTTAAGGCTAAACCCAAGACCTTTGATCTATCCAGATCGTGTGCCATACATATAATTGCAAATTTCTTCTACATTTTTCTCATTCCCTTTAAACATTTATGCTTGTAGTAACTTTTGCATCTTATTCTAAAATTAAAAAATAGAACCAATATTCAATGAAAATATTAGTAGTTAGTACTACTTAAATTAATAAACTTAAAATTTAAACAAATTTTTATACTTACATAGTTATTTTGCACTTCTTCTTACGTCCACCCTTGACCTTTCTTATATTGAGTGAGTTTTAAGAGTGTGATCCTAGTACACTCTTGTCTTTGTAGTTCCTTCTCACTCTATTTTATGAAAAAAAATTACAATGCATAATAAATAATATAGTGTTTGTTTTATGGAAAAAATTACAACGCACGATAAATAATATAGTGTTTATTGATATAATTATAACTTGTAAACAAAGATCTTACATATTCATTTAAGACTATTGCAAATGGTTTAGAGCCTTTATTATGAAGAGTTATCATTTTTCATTTGTTGACTTTGGCTTTCTCACATTTTTCCTAAACAAAGAAAAAAAGATAGTAACTAAATCATCTAATAAGATTAATGGAAGGAAATGTGAAGGGAAATAAAACAAACCTGAACTTTGAAAGAGGCCTAATAATTACACAATTTATTTAATTATTTGGATACATCATTTTTGGAACATGTCTCCTTACCTCCACATCAGAAGGAAAAGATTTGTAATATTAATGCAAACTATAATTACGATCTATGGTCCTTTATTTTAATGATGAAGTTACATAGTTTGAAACATCAGGGTTGTCGATATCGATGTTATTTAATTTCATCTGTGAATAATAAGAAAAAGTGTAGTTGATCTTAAAATAAATAAAACAATATTTCATATAGTTAAATCAATTGAAAATTTACTGAAACTTTGTCCAAAGCATTTTCAAGCAAGTCGTCTTCCTTTTAGTCCTTAGCATGCTTCAGGCAAGGTAATTCTATCCTCACAATTATCCCCATCTCATTTGACAATTTTGTTGATTGGATCTTTTCTAGAGGATGACCTTGCCAAGTATCAATATGTACTGAAAACTTTTTGTCCATTGCAACATTCATTTGTTATAACTCACAACTTCTAGTTATATCTCTACCTCTTTTTCTGATGTTAACATTAGAACCTAAAAATAAATGAATAATGATAAGAAAATAACCATTAAATATGTAAATATATATTTGAACATAATTCTATTTTAAAGAGTTAAAAATTAACAAACCTATAGATCCCTTTGTACTAGTTGATTCATTATTGGTTGAGGAAGAATGAGGTTGTTGCTGACTTGCTTCATTGGAGGATGAGGTTGAATGTTCTTATTAGCTAGGAATTGATTGATCGAGTTATTGTTAGGTAGGAACAATTTTGATACCTATCGCCTTCTTCCCTTTGTTTCTACCAAGTGGCATTATTGTCCTTCCAAAATATAGCACTATCATACCTACAAACATATATTGATATATATCCTAATCTAAGGTCCCTTAACAATTTTTTTTGCTTTTTTTTGGGTAATTTATGTCCAATAGGTAATGCATCATTGATTAAGTCAATTAACATATCAAAAGATTTGTTACTCTATTTATTATAAATCTTTAAATGCAATAACTTCACAATAAAAGATAGCTGTGAGAATTTCGAGCACCCCAGATATAATTCTTCTTAAGCAACTTTCAATAACTTCCTAAAATTATCTTCTATAATACAACCAATTATGTTAGAAAAACCAATATTATTTATAATCTCCATATAATTTCCATAATCCTCTAATATCTCTCCTATCTCATCATCATTATCATCATTAATACCACAATCTTCTATATCATTATTGTTACTACAATCAACACATGTATTAACTCTTTTACTACCACTTGCTTCTGAACGTTTGTTATGATAAATCCATGGAGTATAGAATTTATATATGTCTTGGATTGGTAAGCGATTACATACCACATCTTGACTTTGAATTTTCACAGTTAAGCAATGAATGCATAGACAGCAAATAGAACATTCTACATCCATTTTATCTTTTACAAATTACGTGAAACTCTTAACTCCTTCAAAGTACATAGTAGACCATTTCCAATGAGACATCGAACTTTTGTCCTTTTTGTTATATAATTAAAAATAAAATTTTTAATTACTAACTGTAATTTAAGTTCTAAATAGCATAGTGATAAATCAGCACAAGTTAACATACTAAGTTTTAATTGAAACAAACAATGAATTCAATAGAACTTAACATAATGATAAATACAAGTTTGGTCTTCATAAATATACCTAAAACTAGTAAATTAAGTTATACAAGAGTTAATTATCACTAGTAAAATATATAATGTGCATAATTAGTGAAATTCCCTCTAAAGCCATTTTCATAAGAAAAGTACTCATTAGATAGACATATTTTAAGCACTTTAATATCATTATACGAAGGCATATTATCATACAATAACTCAAATGAGGATATTTCCTTTTAGTCTTAATTAGTGTTTGCTTAATAAGATAACACGTAACTAACATAAATTCACCTTAAAAAATCTAAAGAGAGATTAAAAAGAAAATTTTGATGGATATGGCCCCCATAAATCAAAATGAATTAAATCAAATGGATTGGGTACTTTGTTATTACTCCATAGAAAATGGTTCTCGAATTATCTAACACAACAACAAAAATCATATGATTGACAATTTTGCTTAATGTTAATTGAACTGCCAACCACACTAGATAGATAAGATGATGATGAGTTGATGGATGCCTGACGCGATGTAGCCATAATAATAACTTTATAATTCTCCTTAGCAGAACTTTATCAAACACTTGATAGGCTAAAAAAATCATCCCCAACTAATAAAAAAAGCGTAAACAACTAACACATTCTGGATTAACGTCAACCCATTATGTCATAATGAAACATAGTAGTGGCTATTTACGCAGACAACTAAAACCATATCATGAAAACCAAAGGGACAAAGAAGAATAGAAAAACATAATGCAACAACCCAGAGAATAAAAGGAGAATAGAAAATAGTACATAAGGTAGATGACTTACCTGGACACACTAACAACTAGAAAAGACCACAACAGCTAATGAAGGTTGACCATGTGCAAGGCTTCTTCAACACAAAGACAAAAGGGAGAATAGATGAAAATGAGGAAGAGTCAAAGATGAAGATCTTTGGCTTTAAAAATGAAACAAAAACAACTTCGTTTGTTATTGAACAGACAACGTCGTCTTCGTTAATAATTGAAGAGTATGATAATCGTTTGATGGTGATTTAAGAAAACATCACCAAATGAAGACCTTTGGAGACAAATTAAGAGAAATGACAACAAAGTGTTAGCATTTGATGAAGTCACCAAAAGGCTAACATTTGGCAATGAATTCAAAGAAACATCACCAAAAGGCTAACATTTGGTAACAAAATCAAAAAACATCCCTAAAAGGTCAACATTTGGCAACAAATTCAAGGAAACATCACCAAAAAGGTTACATTTAACGATGATTTCAGAAAAAAAATACCAAATTTTATCATATATATTTATATATTTAACACATTTTATGTAAATAAAAGTATAAAACTATGTAATTTTAATTAATTTTGTATTTTTATTTTTTAAAATTTTTGAAATGACATTATTCTTAGCTAAATTTATTTTTAGATTTACAATCATTGCCAAAAATATTAAATTTTATTTTTAAGAATATCGTATTAATATTTAATATTGATTTCCATTTAATGTATAGATAATAATTGTAATTAGTATAATGATTTATGAATATGTAGAATAGATAACTTTTCTCATATCTTAGTTATCATATTATTATATTTAATCATAACTCTCTATTTATTATATATAAATTCTATATTGTTATATATAATTTCTATAATATATAGAGTATAATATATAGGAATAGGGTTTGGCAACAAATTGTAAAAATTGTCATAAAAGTTTCACAATTTCATAACGATTTTTGTATTCGTCGCAAAGGTGAAGCCAAAACTACATCGTTTTATGAAATTAAAACCTAATTAACTAAACATAGGACATAAATTGAAAACCTCCCCCATTGGAAGAGTCTCTAGATGCTTCCTAATTAGGGGTGAACCATCGAAGGTGATCTTCTTCTCCGAGCTAGTTAAGTTGCTAGGTATGGGTCCTCTGTTTTGCTTCTTACCTTTTCTTCTTCCTTTTACCTTTGGTCGTTATTCTACAATAAGTAGTCATTAGCTTTCTTATGGAGGAGTCACAGATCACTCTCTTTCCAGTTGAAAGCTAACCTTAAGGTATGAAATTACTTGATTCTTTTGTACTAACTCATTATCGTCATAGTTAATCCATAGTTCCTACTATTAGGTTCTTGTTTTGAAGAGATGGCTTTGAACCCTGGTCTTCATCAAACTCTTTAGGTAAGTCTTCCCTTTTTTGTAAATTTGTGCTTAACTGCTCTAAAGTTAATCTGTTCATCTGTTAGGATTTCTTCCATTCATTTTTTGTATGATTTCTACATCTTATTGATTACCTAAGATTGGCCTTCCTGCTTCTATACTTCCTTATGTTTTGAATTCGATCACAATAGCTCTCTTCATATCTGATGAGGGGCTTAAAAGACCCAACTATTTTTATTAGAATAGTGACTTTAGAGGAAAGCACACTTAATTATGCATCCCTAAATATAGTACGTGCATAATTAATATTTTCAACCTTATCAAATAAAGTAATCTCAGTTAATAGATAAAAAATTAGCATTGCTAGAATGTTGGAACATTCAAATAAGAAGTCTTTATTCTTAAAGATGCCATATCGATTGTTAATCTGTGGCATGTGCTCTGGGTCTTATTTATATTTAAGGGTGAGTGGTAAACATAGAATGTGTTTTTGCAGGGGATTTTTAGCTGGTTAAAAAATTAAGTTCCAATGATCTTTTCTTCTTTTATGAATATTTTGTTAATTACATATAACTTTGTATAATTTTTTATTTCCTTATTAAATTGTACACTCTACTTCAATATTGATTATAACTATTGACTTATTTTTGTTTATATTGACTTTTTATGAAAAAAATTGTTAACACAAATCCATCATGAAATTTTGACTTGGCAGATAGTTTCCAATGGTGGAAATGAGTTATAATAGGAGGAATGTGGCAAAATTCTCCTTGATGAATAGCAAATTGATGCATAACAAATATCCTCATCAAAGTTTAATCACTACTTGCATTCAATGGTTGATCTTCTTATTCAAGACTTTTAGTATCATTTGAATTAGCTCTCGTTCTTTTTATTTGTATCTCATTTTTTGATAGGAAGCTATTAGATGAATTTGTGATTGTATATACTATGTTTGTTTAAAGCTTCCTCGAATCTTCAAGAGAACATAGATGAAAATGAAGGTTTTGTTAATGTCCTAATCTGTACAAGATTAAGGATATCAATTGTTTTGGAATAGTCGTCGATTGCTAAAACTATGTCTGTTCATTGTGACGATGATGGAGTCATTCAATCAAGTATATATGTGTTTGAATTTGGGTTCCTTATATTGTTTGATTTAGCTTTTTAAGTTTTTTGGATTCATTTTTTCAAAGTATTGTGAAGAAATTAAAGTGATTGTTCTATTTTGATTGCTCTTTAGGTGAAACGTATGATATATGAAGTTCATCTAATTTAGTGATCCATAATGCAACAGAGAAATAGTTTACTATATCTTTTGTTAGTTTAGTTAAAGCACCAAGAAGTTGTTAGAAGTAGGTGTCAATAAACTGACTCCTGGGGGAAGTATTTTGTTTATTTCAATTGACGCCTTCAAAAGTGTAAGTAGCCTTCTTGCGAATATAAACATAGGGAACTCTTTTATCTTATCTACCGAGTCTCATGTCACTTAGAATCCAAAAAATAATTATTTCTTTCTTTTTTCAATGGAATAGACATGAAACTTTATTTATTATTTGTTTGTAAGAATTGTTAAACTTCTAATTAAAATCTTTTTTTTAAAGTTAAAAAAGAAATATATTGATTTAGCAAAAGTTATCTCACCAGTTAAACTTGAACTGAGAAAAGAAGTTAGTAATCAGATGAAGAAGAAGTAAGGAAGGAATAACCTAACAAAATAGTCTCACTTACGAGTTTTGGTTGAGGAACAAGACCTTCATCACCACTGAAGAAATCAACCCTAATTGGGGAAGATGACAGGTAGCGAGAAGAAGAGGAATGAGGAAATAAACCCTTTGACAATCAACGAACGTTGTCGTATAGTAAGTGCAGGGATCAAAAAATGAAATCGATTTCTTGTTGTGAATATGGTTACTATTTGTTGGTAGGCTTTGACAAAGGAGTATAACTCCGAAGGTTGTAGAACATTCATGAACTCATTTTCAATATATTACTCCATTTAATTTTTTTAAAAAAAGTTATATACAAGCATTACAATGAATATGTATGTTAGCTACATTAAAAAAAACTAACTAACGAAAATACAGAGTATCGATAACATATAGCATTATAGCGACCAATTCAGTTTCAAATCATGACTAATACATCATTGCTGATCATTGGCAATAATGGCAACTCTAATCTAATTGACTATATGTTCCGTGAGCTGATGTTGGCTCTCTTCAACACCCATGTATATCCTCCGATTCCTTTCTCTCCAAATTGAATGGATAATGGTATGAAAAGCAATCAAGATAATCATGCAATTTTTTCTACTTTGGGTGACAAAATGTGTAAGAAAATTCAAGATTTCAATCCATTTAAAGGTATATCTAAGTAATTATAACATGTTTTACTCCAAAATGAGTTGGTACAAACACATTTTAAAAAAATAAATGATTTCTATTCTCACTTAATAGCTTACAGAGTGTGCATATGGGGTTAAAAGCACTAAATCATCTGTGCTTGGTTTGAAGCCTATTTTTTATCACTAATCAAGTGAACATGGTAGCTTTGCGATTTAAATTTTGTTTCCAGATAATCTCAAATCAGGGAAACACTTCAAGATTATTAACCAGTACCTGTTGATAAGATTTATTGTTGAAAATACGACTAAAGTGCAGAAGCTAGGCTAAGCTATCCTTCTTCCTTCCTGCAAGAATGTTGGGCAAATAATCCAACAACAAGTGAAAACCTCTGAAACAACCAACCCATTCTCCATTTGAGGTAAGCATAGATACTCTAGCATTGAGACGAATTATATTTCTGAGTCTAGAAAGATCAGGTTTGAGAATAAGAGGACTATGATTGGTCCAATTATCAAACTAAAGCCACACATCTTCTCCATTCCCCAACCTAAATTTGATGTGTAGGAAAAATAAACTTCTTAACTTGAGTAAATGCTTAAATGACCACGAGAATTCTTTAGAATTGTCCAATTGCCATAAATTTTGGTTTTACAGATAATACTCATTAATTTATTTAATCCACAAAGCTTTTTTGTCAGTTCAAAGTCTCCATATTCGTTTACCAAACATTACTCCCTACATTTGCACAATTAAGATGATCCCAAGCCCTCTGAATGTTAGATCCCATTTTCGAAACCTAACCTCTTGCTCTTATAATCAAAAATTGCATACTCTATATCGTTGGAAAGATAGAAACACAAGAGACAACTTAGATAAATTCCGCATAGATAATACATAATTTCTCGTAAAATCAGAATACCAATTTTACGCTTATGAAAAACTTGGAATTTATCCCAACATCACTTTCTCCATTACAACATCATTCAAAGCAATTCAACCTCTAATTGGAATTCATCCAACAATCAAACCTCAATTCATATGACTCTTCATATTCAATAACATCTTATCATTCACCACAAATCATATCTTTCATTTCCATAATTCACTTATTTATATATATAACAATAATTCATACATCAACTCAAGCGGATAGCTTCTTCATTATATATCTAACTCAAGTCACATCATCCATACACAATTTATATTTCATATCCATATATAAATCCATGTCTCATTAACATCATAAATAAAT
>JANZLF010000008.1:34851520-34863713 GCA_026546835.1 Erythroxylum foetidum | reverse complement strand
AAATTAAGCAGCAAGAAATAAATAACACAGGCAACTTTTTACGTGGAAAACCTTCCTCAATGTGAGAAAGGAAAAACCACGGGACCTAGTCCAGTAAAGAAAAACTCCACCATAATCATTCAAGTTACAGAGCTTTTCACCTCTAGATACAATTAGAGTCACCAATCAACTCAAAATGCTACAATGATCATCAACAAGATGAAAAATCAAAGAGTTGAGAACAATATCACCCTTAAAATTTTAGCAACTTCGACTAAAGATCAGGGCACCTTGAAAACCTCAAAATCTAATCTCCACCGTTAGAATGAAGAACAACAAGAGAGGAACCTCTGGTTGAAATTTCATGTCTATCCGACAAAAAACCAACATCCAATCGAAGGTTAGAAGATTACTGCACAAAGTTGAAAAAAATTTCTTCTTTCTCTCTCTTCCCTCTCTCTCCCTCTCTCTATTCTCTTCCGGCTGAAAACTCTCTTCTCCACTCTTTAGGTTTTAAAATACCCCTTTATATGTTAGGCTTTGGGCTCCACTTAGGAGTGACCCAAAACCCAACACTTAACTAGTTCAATATTTTTTCAGCTAGCAGGTGGTTGTATTCTGCTTATTTGCTTGTAAATTCTGCAGTTTTGCTCTTTTCAAATTGAATAGATGAAAGTGGAGAAAGCAACTTTGTTTAGAAGTTCATTCTCGTTCCCTGTACTGGAAAGATTAATAAGCCTGTTCAAAATAGTCTTCCATTCGTGTGTGTATGTCGCAGAATCCAACGTAACTTGGATTGTGCACCAAATGGTTTTGGAGTATATGAGTTACTTCTGGTACAGTTCACTGGAGTTTAGTAACTTACAGCTTAGACTTGCTTATGTAGGAATCCAACTATGATCGAATCACAGATGCAAAAAAAAAACAAACAATTTTACAGATTTCGAGCAGATCTCGATAATTGAATAAACTTAAACAAAACACAAAACAAATTAAAAATTATATCTTATTTGTCTTCCTATTGAAAAATTTTTGAAACCTTTTCAATCGATCAATCACGAGTTGTTCAATTGTCTAGCACCTGATAGTATTCATAGAGCAATTCTCAAAACTGATTTGAGAGGAAGAAGACAAAAGTGTTAGCGTCTAAAATGTTCTTTCCTTTTTAAATAAAAAAATCACGAGGGTCTTTAATTAAAAATAAATTCTTTAATTATAATTAAAATCAAATTCTAATTCTAATTAATTTAATTTTAATAAAGATATTTGATCCCAAAGTTTCTCAAACTTTATAATTAAGTCCAAATTAATTAAGTTGATTTTTCTTTCACAAATTGCTTTTTGATGCATGACATTAGGTTCCTAATAAATTGGCAATAATTATAAATTGCAATTCTAATTTACAATTAGAATTAGATAAATTAAAGCTTCCTTTAATTTATCTTTAATTCTCCAATTAAACAATTTATAATCATAAATCATTATTGATGTCTAAGAACATGTCATGATTACCCAAATATTAGGAATGTCAAAATGATTAACTTAACCTATCTATACATGACTATGATGTATAATTTAATCCTTTCATTATTCCATATTCTAATTGGATAGAGTACGGATACAGTGTCTACTCTTATCATCCAATTATGTTCATTCTTGCTAATTAGTAATTGATTTATAATTGAAATTTGAAAACACATTTTCAAATGTCAATGTTTTTTCAAATTTTAATTCACTCTGGCAAGAGAAATCCTTAAATCATTACTAATAAAGGAATAGTAGAATATTCTCTGCAATTAGTTTAGAGTGACAAATCATATATTGAATTACTCAACTATCTTCATATGGTTCATATTGTATCTAATTACTATCAACTGAATTATCATAGGGTGATTTATAAGTAGCATCAAAGTACATTAATTCTCATATGAGACACTTTGATAATCTCAAGTCTAAGGATCAATTATACAACCATCATTATAAGATAATCCATAGACACAGAAGTTGTAGCACCCCACTCTTGCAAGACCCATACCCGACATCTTGAGGGATGTCTGAGTGTGAATCCTATAAGCGCGACATGCTAGAATAGTCAAACACTAAAACCCGATACAAAATTTTCAAATTATCATGTACGTACACCGAAATCAACAATCAAATTTGGTCCCAAACATTTATTTCATAAACAGTTACATTTATAGCATTTCAACCATTACATAAATCATCGAAATTTCACTTTCCACTCATGCCCATTTCAGATACAAATACTTATAGTTATAATGTTATTACATTTCAAAATCATTTACATACATATTGCACATCATTTATGAATACACATTTTAAAGTAATACAATGAAATAAATATGTAGGCGTGAATTGATCCTGACCCATATTTTTCACTTGTATGTAGTAGGTATACTCCCGTTTACCTAATGGGGTACTCTTCTAAGCTTGAAAAATAATTGCAAATTTTGGGTGAGTTTTTGCGAACTCAGTGAGTGACCATCCTTGATGGCTCACTCAGTTACGTAACACATACAATTCACAAATTCACGTCGTTCATTAATACTCATATTGAATCACATACACTTAATCAGTCATTTCACATTTTTCATTCAACACATACCACACTCTGAAATCATTTAAACCATTATAATCATTCACATCTTATGCATATGCAATACTTATGAGCCTCACTTTTCATTTTATTTCTTTATTGTGGCCGACTACTTATAACTATCCTGTATCCATAATGAATACCAGGCTCATTAATAACTATCTCGTATCTGTTAAGGATACCGAGCTCATTTCATATAGTGAGCCTTTGGCTCTTAATCACTTTATAAGCTCTAGGCTCTTTTTCACATTCTGAGCTCTAAGCTCTTTTTCGGTGACTACTCCGATCACAACTGCGTTTATCTTTCATGCATTCATGTAATGAAATGCATCAATCACATATGATCAACTTTTCACTTTCACATATCATCAGACATTAGTCTGGCATTCAACATTAAAATTGAGAATCATTCTTTTTCATTCATACGCATATGCACATTTTTCTTTGAAATGAGGTCCGCATTTAACAATTAAGTCATGTATTACGTATTTTATCAAATTCACATGAAAGGAGCACTTGAATATCTCAAGCATACCTCACAATCGTCAGACATTCTATCCGGAAAATAACAAAATCAATCACATTCATATGATCATTCAGTAGTTAATCAATACAAAAATTCAAAACAGAACAAACAATGAAATGAGACCATCTAGGTCGATTCATAGTATTCTCCAGATTAGCTTTAGCTTCTATGATCTGGCAACGTCTGAATGCGGATATTTATCTTATTTAGCTTCATTTTCTTTAAATCACCAAGAAACCCTAGCTCCTCCGCATACATAATCATCATTGTTGAAGGAGGAATAGCAACACAAGGAAGATAACAATGTATTGAAGTGGCTAGTATAAGATTACGGTAAAAAATCACTTGGTAGAGGGTGGCAGGAGTTTCGTGTAAGGAGAGTAGTGAGGAAGATGAAAATGCGTTTTGTGAAAATGAAAGACAATGAAGTTGTCTTTCAAATGGGAAATTAGGTGGGTTTTAAAAACTTGTGTTATGACACCTTCCACTCAAATGGTTTATGCTAAATAACACTTAGTTGCTTGGTCCATTTGTCTCCAATTTTCTCCTAATCTTTAGTGAAACTTGTCATTAAATCTTAATGTCACTTATAAAAATTTCCACTATCATTGGACTTTTTTTTTACTATTATTTCTTAATTATTCTATGACTTGACATTTTTTCTAGTCCAAAAATACCCTGAATTCTCGAAAAATTCACAAACTTCACCGAAAATTCTAAATCAATAAAATACACTCTCCAAATCAATTTTTAGCATATAAAAACCACAATTCTCAATATATCACATTTATAGTTGATTTATACCTGGAAAATATTAAATGAGTGCATGTACAATCATTTTATTATGCAAAAATTCAAATTCACGTGCGTGTATGTTAACATTATGCATGAGTATGAAATGCATTTTTCTTAATCTCTCTTTGATCTCACTTGTACCAAATTTTAGGCTACTAACCCTTAGTATGGGAATGAGATGTTACAGAAGTAATATTCCATCCAAAATTCTCGTAATCGAGTTAGTTCAGTGACTTATTCTCTAATAATCACCAATAAATAAGTCTAAGTATCTCCATATTTTAATTTATGTGTGCTAGTTTTACCGTTTCAGCAATATCCCGTCTTGATAAAACTATAACTAGGAATATTTAGGAATAATACATAAGTGTAAATTGAATCTCATAATTGTGATATCATCATATTTTTAATTACATAATATTCATTTCAAGGATTTTATCTCCAGTATTAAAACATAAAATGTTAATTAAATTAATACATAAAGATAAACAAAGCCTTTTCCAATTCTTTTTCGTATCACAATTCATCATCAAAATTCGTATAGCAAAACATGTAGCAATTTTGCAAATCATTCAATAGCAATAAAAGTAACATTTATGAAGTAATTGAAATCATTTATAATCATTTATTCTCTTGATTTGGAAAAACATTAATAGCTCATTACTCAATTATAAACATGAAACCCACCTTGAATTTCCTTGCTTAAAACTTGCTAAAAAATGTCTCTCCCCTCTCTCCTCTTGCCTCTCTTGATTTCCTTCATCAAACACAAAATTCTCATTCAATAGGGATTCAAATTAGAGAACCCATAAGATATATTCACTAAAATTAGGTCATCTTCTTAAGATCATAATATATATATTTTAATTTGTTTTGTCATTCTGTTATGCTTGTATACTTTATTCTCACCATTTCTGCTTATATCCTTATTTTCCTTAAACAATTCATGACTGTGTATTCACATCTATATCACATTTGAGGACATACAACCAAAATACAATATTGACATCATATTTAATAATACATCCACCAATACCAAAGCAGTGAATCTCTATCTATCTTATTGAACCATATACTATTTCACCTGAAATGTTAATGAATGCATGTACAGTCTTTTTAATGCGTGCAAAAATTCAAATTCACGTGCATGTATTGTAACATCCTATTACCTAAGATGAGGCTAGAATAGTAAATATGTGTGATCAATGAGAGCTTTAAAATGCATTTTTCATGCTTATGCATAATATGTCATACACATACACATGAATAGTAAAGTTGTTGCATATGAAAATAATTGTACATGCATTCATGGATAATTTCAAGTATATTTTGGACTGAGTTGTGATATTTTTATTTAATACAATCCACACAAATGTCAAAATCAATAAAAAAGGAAGTATTTCATTCTTTAAATTGTTCTTTGGATACATGTCCCAAAAACTTATGCCATATGTACATAGATATATTATTAATCAAAGTACATTTGATACCAATATTAGGATTCAAGGTTAACAAAGTTTTAGCATAAACAACATCAAGGTTTAATTTATATAAACCATTACATAATACAATCCTACCAATCATGTGGTTATGTCTGTACAAACTAAAACTATGACTACTAAATTTAAATGAGTATCTATATCTATCAATTTTGGATAAATAAACTAAATTCCTAGATATACTATGTACATAAAAATTTTTCACATAAATGCAAATAATATCTAGTATCTAAGACTAAGCAATAAGTCCTGACATCCATTGGAACTCTTATTCCATTGCTCATATAGATAAAAGTTTCATTTGATCTTATAAGGAATCCTTATAAGGTATTAGAAATATGAGCAATATAACTAGAATTAATCTACCAAGTATTAAAAGGAATTTTAATAAGTTTTTTTTTCCAAAACATATGTAAGCACCATACCTACCTTTCTTCTCAAACCCTGCCTTATGTTTAAAACATTCCTTTTCGAAATGCCCAACCTTCTTACAGAAATGGCATATGCGTTCATCATGCTCTTTCTTATGGATCTGAGAAGATTCCCTACTAAATTTAATGGATCCCTTCATTTACTTGTCATGTTTCCTTCCTCCTTACTTGTCATGTTTCCTTCCTCCTTTCTTAGCAGCTCCACACATACTATACAACTCATGCATATTCTATTTTGTCCTTCATGGCGTTATAGTGTATTTAGAAGGGACCATAATCAGATGATAATAAGTTTAGGATGAACTGCAAAAGGAAGCTTTCATCCACTTTCATTCCCAAGGATTTAAGTCTTACTGCAATGTTTGCCGTATCAATGACGTGTTTATGCATAGTACGTGATCCATCAAACTTCATTGTAGTTAGTTAATGTACCCATAGGAGTTCCTATAAGAGACTTATCAATAGTCTAAGAGCTCTCTTCCACAAACCAAGGAAATTCCTTAGCACTTCAAATTTTGGGAATAGCAGACTTAATATTACCAATAATTGTCATCTTTATGTACATCAGACTTAATCTATTTGATCTTTCCTAATTATTAAAATGTATTTTCTCCTCGTTAGTGCTTAAAACATTCAGAGCATCAATTTTCTCAATTCTAAGTGTTAAATCCAAGTTCAAAACTCCAAGATAGAACGGGATTTATTCACTCCATTCAAAGAAGTTCCATCCATTAAACATTGTAACAAATGAAAGATTCAGATGTATGATAATAACTGCTGTAGAAATTAAAACTTAATATTAATGCTTTGAGTCATATATCAATATGAACTTTATAAATTTCATATTAACGTTCACCTTAGTGCAATCCATTAACACACCATATAACACATAATGATTCTCATAAATTGTATACTAATGATTACCTTTAAGCAATCCATTAATATACCATCCAACACCTAACATGTACATTATTTATTAATCATACATACACT
This sequence comes from Erythroxylum foetidum, assembly GCA_026546835.1. Lineage (NCBI taxonomy): Eukaryota > Viridiplantae > Streptophyta > Magnoliopsida > Malpighiales > Erythroxylaceae > Erythroxylum > Erythroxylum foetidum. Next base: position 34,856,873 of record JANZLF010000008.1, on the reverse strand, counting down.
AACTAGAAACTAACTAGAAATATTTATTTTTTTCAATATCTAAACACAACTAATTATGTGCATTACCTACATCCATTCTCATTAATTATAAAAATGAACAAACTACCTTTGGGCGATTTCAAAAATTTTCTATAACAACGAGTTTCAATTTGCCCATAAAATTGTAATTAATTAGCGCTAGAATTTCCCAGCATTGGAATTTCCCAGTGTTGGTTGCATCCTGGCGCTTGGCACTAACATTGGCTAGGGTTGGGATTTCCAAATGTGTGGCACTCGCATTGGGAAATCCCAACGCTGATTGCATCCCAGGCGCTAGGAAACTTTTCCTAGTAATTTTTATTCTTCTCTCTTTAAAAAAAAAAAAGAAATCCATACAGTTGATATTAAATCAACCTTTAAAATCATTACATTCATGAAAAAAAATTAGAAAAAATCTACGTTAAAGGAGATCAATAAATTTCTTATAGCCATGCTCTTATACCCTAGGTAAGCGTAATTTTCACAAACATAACGTGATCTAAATATTTATAGAACTTGAAAATATTCAATCCTGATCATAATTTTATTCTAATGTACAGACAAAGCTTCTAAACACTGACCATTGTCCATACATCATTAATGTGAATATAATTTTTAATAAACTCCTTAACCAATTTGTCTCTCTTTCCTTAAAACTTTGTATTTTACTTTCTTTGGTGATAACATTTTGTGAGAAAACAAAATCTTATTATTAGGTAGAAATAGAATCTTAATACTGTTAATAAACTGATAACCATAAACTAATTTTTAACAGGAATCTGCTATAATTTTTATTTGTTTTCTTGGTTCCGATAGCTGTGTTAGTGGCTGCTTTGAGTCTGTCTCTTTTCCTTTGTTCAAGAGTTGCTGATTGCTCCTTAGTTCCGAAAGGTTTTGTTCGGTCTCTTCTGGACGTATTGTAGCTGTTTCCATCTTCAAAGGTGTTCTGTCATATTGAATTTTATTTTATCTACCAAGCAAATTTGTGCACCTTCACCTTGAAGTTAAAGTATTTTTATGCGTACATAAGTCGCAAAAAAACAAACCTTCTCAACAGTAACATATATGCCCATATAAAAAACACTCCATCTAGTTGCTGAGTCGAATATACAGAAAGAACTAGTTCAACAACCATACCCGCTCCCATCTCTCTTAAAAATGTCTACACACCAACTCCCACCACCAAAAGTAAAGTTAATGAAATGATTCACACAATTTTCTACTTCTTTTGCTGTCTGAGAGAGTAGCGAGTGGGGACTCGTTGGACCGCACAAAGAAAACAGGAAGACAGGAAAGGAGCGTTTGAAGAGAAAGGGGCAGAACCCCAGAAAGGAAGGAGCTGAACTTTGTGCTTTTATATATCTCTTTTTCGTGTTAAACAACATTTACTATGGCTCCTTTGCCTCACTTGTCTATATAAAGATGTTTCTCGGTGATCAATAGCCACCAGAAACAGCCAGGAACAGATAGAAATATCTGCACTTTCCGTTGAAGTTTCACTTGGAAGTAGCTAGAAGACATATCCTACCTTACCACCATCCAACTTGAACCAAAGAATCGCCACAAATGTTACTTAAAAATCCCATTTCGAACACCAAAAGTTTTTTCCAGAAAACCTATCAAGGCTTCAAATCATTCTTCTCCGGTGGCCGATACGAGAAGCTGCGAAAGATCCCTCCTTGCAATGGCCAACACGGTTACGGCACCGCTAGCTTGGACATGAATGCACAAATCGGCTTTAGCAACAATGACAAGTTCTACAGTGACCTCACCAACCGGTCGGATACAGATCCCAATGAGAAAGAAAAGAGTAGAAACAAAAAGAAGGCGACAGCATCAAACCAGAGGAGTAAGCCAGCCAATCCAGAAGACCTGGTAGATGATGATTACTTAAGTGGAAGAATCACGAACTTATCGAAGCCAAGTTTTGCCAAGAATTATCACACGCCGAGAAAAGAGAATTATACAGGTGAGAACATCCGCGAGGAGGAAAAAAGAACGAAAGAATATCATGAATCAACTACTAAAGGTACAGCAAGAGAAAGGAGGATTTGGTGGGTGGCACAGAAGATAAAAGAGTTGGAGATGATGGACGTTAGCAATGTGGATCACGTTCTAGACGTCGAAGAAGTACTTCATTATTATTCTCGGCTTACTTGCTCTGCCTATCTCGAGATTGTTGACAGGTTCTTGATGGACATGTACGCCGAATTCTCAGGACCTCCTCCTGCTGTAACGCCAAGCACTTCAAATGTCAATTCAAGGCCAAGGCTAGCGTGCTGAGCTGCAGTGTGACGCCACAATTTCTATTTAACCCAACCAAGAGGAGCAGGCATTGGGGATTTGATTCAGATTTGTTAATTATTTTAACATTCTTTCCTTTTTAGCTGTTTCCATTTTGTCATATATTGTTGGTTCCCTAGATCTAACTGTACTATCATGATTGATTTATAAACAATACTGCAAGTTTTCATCTCCTTGGCCTTGCTTATTCATCTCAGTTCACAATCTTATGATTTAGAATATTAATATTTATCTCTTGGACAGTTAGTAATTCTGTAAGCGTACTTTTAATTATAAGTTGTACTAATTTCCAGATTTTGATTGATTTCGGGATTTTTTTTAAAATGATTTTAGCTGGAAACCCTAGTGTTGCCCACGTTTTAGAAGACATCTACTTGTGGATTTCTGTCAATTATTCTTGCACTGTTGTATTGGACGCATATCAAAATGTGACGACTCGACGTCCTAATTCAGTCCATGTTATATAGTTCGGGCAAGGAGGTGCTTATGCTGCTTATGCAAGTTAATCATGAAAGTCCAGAAAATATTTATGACTAAAAGATAATTTAATTCAAAATAAAAATTTCAAACTTCAAACATTATATATGAGGAACTTGTGGGCATATTATTATGAAATATCAATTTAGGGACCTCTTACACTCTTAAGTAAATCCATGAATAGCAAAGCAGTCACTACATACGAGATACTTTGTTCCAATTTTAGGGTCAAGATGATTTAAGTGTATACTTAGATGACACCTGATATGATGAATCTCCAGAAGACTCACCATAACTAAAAATAAAAATTATTAAGTGATAATATAAAGAACCAAGAAAGGCATTGAGGTTTTCTCTAATTACAAACATATTGGGAAGGAATGTGGGGTTTATCTTGTTATCTAAACGCCTATTTTCAATGTGAAACCTTCAAAGTAAACTAAAGATAGTTGATATGGATAAAGGCTTCTACATTTTACAGTTCACGTATATTGAAGATTTCAAATTGGCTTTACATGGCTACTAACATCATATTCTTCTCTAATGCAGACGAGACATTGTTACTCTAAAGACAGCACAAGTATGGGCTAGACCACTAAGTTTCCCTTCAAAATTATATGACATTTAAATACTATTAGCAATTGGAAATAGTTTTGGGTGTATGATTCCACTAAACATAATGACAATAGCAATGGGTAAGTTTGCAATATTACATGTTGAACTTGAGCTATCCAAACTGTTGATCCAATAATATTTATACACAGGATATGCTATGGAGTTGAATACCAAGGAATTTCATTTATCAATTTTGGGTGTGGAATGATGGGAAGTGTGGAATCAAATTGTTTGAAATGCAACCCTATAAAGGTTGAAAAATCAAATCCCAAACAAAGCTTAATAACTACTAACGGAAGCCATATTGAAGAAAAAAGATTCGGTAAGTGGAGCTACTTGCAGCAAGGGGTTATATACCTAGAACACCTTTCAGTCTTAAAAGGTGTAGTCAATCATCACAAAAAAAACTCTAAGACTAACCAATAGAACCCTAATCCATTTACCATCTTGAGTAGCCAAAAGGATTAAAAAAAACTAATAATATATAAAAGACCCAACTAGAAAATATAGGACAACAATATCAATATGGGCAGGAAGTTCCTCTTCACTTAAGTGGAAAAAGCCGAAAAAATTTCTTCAATAATCAAGTAACTGAAGAAGGGCAACAAAATAAGAGCAAAAAAAAGGAAGCTCTTATCTGAACCTCACAAATTACAAGTAAGAATGCTTCATCTAGTGTTAATCTAAATATTTTGGAATATCAAAATGCTAGGAGCTTAGAGTTCATGGGGTAGATATTGATAGTAATATCACTTTGGCTAAGAAGCAAGTACAAAGGGAGGAGGAGAAGGAGATCAATAGTGGAATTTGTTGGGCCCCAAATTTTCTTTTATTGATGTTATTAAGTATGAATTATGTTAATTGTTCGAGTTATTACATAGTTTGATTTTTTTTTGAAGTATTAGGTGGAAATTAAGAATTATTTGAGTTTAGTATGGAATAAGTGATTATAAAAGTGTATAAGGGCAAAATTGGCAAGTCACTTAAGTTGGGATAGTTAAAGCCTAACTAGGAGGGGCATTCTAGTCTTTGTTCCTTCATTTAGAGATTAAGGAATTAGAAAAAGAAAAGAAAGAAAGGGAAAGAAAGGAAAAGAGGAAGAGGGAGTCGTAGGAAGAGAAGAAGAAGAAGAAAAAGGAGGAAAGCTAGGTTTAACGATTTTCGAAGGATTTGAAGCTTCAGCAGGTAAGTATGAATTTATTTCTTCTTGTTTGAGGTGGATTAAACCCTGGATTTGCTTAAAATGAGATATAATCAATGGTTTAGGGTTTACGGGAAAAATAGGTGAAATCTCTTAGGGTTATTGATTTTGATGCATTTTGTTGACGATTTTGTGTTAGAATGAGTTTAAAACTGAAGTATGAGACACGAATCAAGAATTAAGTGTGTTACATTTGTGTTTGGGAAGGATTAAACTGTGAAAATGCTGGAAAATCAGGTTTCGGAGTCGTTCTCAGGCCCGCACATCGCGATGTACGTATGAACACGCCACGACGTGCGAGTTCATCTCGATGTACAAATTTTAGGTTTGTCGCGACGTGTGGGAAGGGAAACTTCGCGACGAGCGTGGGGAGCTCGGGAGGTCGCCGTGACGAGCCCCCTGTTTCTAGCAGTGAGGAATTTTAGTCTTTTAAGCATATCTCTTGATGTAGATGTCCAAATGAGGTGATGTTTAATGCGTTGTAAACTAGAGACATAGACCTACAAGTTTTGTGAAGAAGAGAAGTTCTGAATCAGTCTCTAAGGATATGAAATTTTGAATGGAAGTTAAGAATAGAATTATTGTTTCAGCATGAGTTATTGAATGGGATTTTGGTTTTTGTTTAAGGAAATCAAGTGAGGCAAGAGGAGCAAGAGGTTCAAGAGGAAACTCATTCCTAGGCAAGAACAAGCAAGGAATTCAAGGTGGGTTCATGTTTATAATAGAGTAAATAAGTTA
>JANZLF010000008.1:34746425-34758455 GCA_026546835.1 Erythroxylum foetidum | reverse complement strand
TAAGTAAGGTTACCGACGGAATATGTCCAAATTCCGTCGGTAATTTCCGTCGCTAAACTTCATTTTTCTTGTAGTGTATGTATGTTGTGTGAATTAAATTATGTATTTGTATGGATGTTGAGGATCGGGTCCGAGATTTGGGGCGCTCGTCGCTGGTGCAACCCGAGGGGCCGCCTCGGGAATAGGGATCCGGGACCCGAGCCCAACAGGATCCGTATTCAAATAATAAGGCATGAAGATTTGACAACCAAGATTACAACAATAATAATTAGAGTTAATTGCAAAAAAAGATATTAAACTTGACTCAATTTTGTAACACTAATATAAACTTTCTAAAAATGTTCAAACTTTCACTTTTTAACAAAAGTAGCTTGATGTTATATGATATAGATAGTCATATTGGACTGGTATTTTTATTACTTGACTGTGCATTTATTTAATATGTAAATTTTATTATTTAATAAAATAAATATCTAAAAATTAAAATAATAACACACTCTTTCATATCTTTATTCCATAATTATTTAACAATATTTAATATTTTTAATTTTCTAAAAGATAAAATTTAGATTTAAAACAAGTACAATATTTGACAGCCATATAGTAAAAACACGTCACATCACTCACATAGAGAGTTTAACGTCAAATTATTTTTATTAAAAATTAAATATTTTAATATTTGCTAAAAAAGTTTGAGATTTTTAAAATTAACCCTAATAATTCTTAATCTATGAATTCTAGGGTACTGAAGGCTAGAGAGAATCTGGACTCCTTTTCCATCCAACTAATTAGTGGCTCCAACTTCCGCTTCCAGGTATCCAGTTCGAGTATGGAGAGAAAGATCTAAATGTTTCTAGGACTCTTGTTTTTGTTGGATATTGCGCTAGAGAAGATGCTTCCAATATCCACTGAGATTCCTCCAAGCAGGACACAAATTGCACTAGAAAAGTGAGCATGTGGGAATCAAAGCTTGTGATTCCCTTCAAGCAATCATATCTTTTTTCCCACGTCTTCTTGCAATACCAAAAAGAAGAGATAAAGAAGTCATCCTTTGCCTCAACTGTCTCTGTCAATGTTGGGACTCTCCCAACCCATGCATCTTACCCCCTGTTTCTCATAACCTATCTTTCTTAACTACCATCATGGCTTTGACAGTGCCTCTTCTATCATGCATGATAAGACTCTTCGATTTGCTACTGTCAAGCATATTAACTTGTCACTAGGTGGTGATTCTAATTAACTAATAACACATCATTAAGTAGGACAAAATATCAGTACAACTTGTAGCGGAACTGGTTGCACTTGTTAAAAGGGAAGTACTGTGCTACGCACAATACTCAAAACTTTGTAGTGACATTATCGTACATATTATATTGTCACTATTTGTAACTTTTTAACTCTATCTGTTTAGCAGCAATACAAGACATTTGACAGACTTGAGTACCTTTCAGACCCTTGCTTATTTCCCTTGGCACCTAGCATTCTGATGGAGGTTCCTAACCCTCCTGAATTTCGTAAGCCTTATCTCCTGTAGTAGACTTCTAATTATTAACGTTGGGAGAAACTGGTGATGATTGCTGAAGATCAAGTACGATTTTAAGCTTCCCGTTAGATATACAATCGTACTACCCTGAAATATCTAAACTAATTTAAGAGAACTTTTTGACTTTTGAAACCAAGCTATAAATAAAACTATGTCCTTTACCATAAAATCAAAGAAAAAAAGAAAGTGACAAGAGTGAGAGAGAGAGTTGATTCCATTCCCATCTACCAAAATACTGACAGCAAATTAATTGGTTTTGATGTGGCAGACAACCAAATCGAACGGAAATCATTAAAACATGATGAACATATATTAATCAGATGAACTCATGATATGTATCGTAATCAATCCAGAGAGAGATAAGTGGGAAAGGGAGATAGAAAGTGCATAACATCACTGGAATTCTCGCTCTAGGATCCTCATTACATATGTAGCGAAAGTGATGGTCTAATGATTGAAGAAGAGAGAAACTTGCAAAAGATGGTCCTTCAATGCTTAAAGCCATACCCAGAACATGTTCGGACAGTTCATGCGAGAGGCCAACTCACGAAAGGTTTCTTCCACTAAAATTGCCTTTCCTGGATAGCATGAGTTGTGACTAGCTGCTATACATTATCCCTTCTTACGTGTAATGCTAACTAGCTTCGACCTCCCAACCTAGTTGGTATGTTTGATTGAACTTTTAGAGAGTCAATAAGCTTTTTTTTTTCTACAAAAGGTTTTTTAAAAAAATGAGTACTTTACTGTAAAATAAAAAAATATTTTTTAGTAGATATAACTTTTTAGGTAATTAAAATACAGCTTTTTAAGAAGTTCTTAAATTTGGAGCTTTTAAAAAAAGTACTTTTTTGGATAGATTTTTAAGATTAATTAATGAACATATTTTTTAGTTCTTTTTGTCCTTATGTTTTACACATAATTTCTACAATAGTCACAAACATATCTTCACGTTTATTTTGATATTTTTTATTATTATTTGACTTTTTATATGTTTTAATATTTCTTTTAATAATTATGTTATAATTCATATAAAAGATTTGGTTAAATTTATTTTCATTTATGTTTCATATGGTTTGAAATTATATAAGAATTAATATATTATGCTTTATATATTGTTTAATATATTTTAAATAATTTTTATATACATAAATAATTTTTATTACAAAATAAAATATAGTTAAAATTAAGAGTACTTTTTATTTTTATGTTGCTAGTCTATTGTATTCAATTCTTTTGAAAAGGCTCTTTTTTAAATAATAGCCAAACAGCCAACTAATTTTTTAGAAAAGTTCTTATCGGAAAAGTTCTATTGATATAAGTCCATCCAAACAGGCACTCAGTCTTTTCTTTTTTGTTTTTTTTACTAAGTGCTCTCCTATAGCCCCAGGTGGCGAAGAGCCGACATCGAGGTGCCAAACCTTCCCGTGGATGTGAGCTCTTGGGGAAGATCAACTTGTTATCCCTAGAGTAACTTTTATCCGTTAAGCGACGGCCCTTCCACTCGGCACTGTCGGATCACTAAGGCCGACTTTTGTCCCTGCTCGACGGATAGGTCTTGCAGTCAAGCTCCCTTTTGCCTTTGCACTTGAGGGCTAATCTCCGTTCGGCCTAAGGAAACCTTTGCACTGTCCCCAATAATTAATTATCGCTGACCACATCCTATAGGGATCGTTGAATCAATAGCAATAAGTTATGTTTGAAGAGACTCATATACGGAATGTCTCGAAATAATACCCGGGGCGGGAGATTCAATTAACCTAGAATCAAAAGTGAAAATTTCACCTCGACTGTCAATAGTTTTAGCGAGGGCATTTATATCATGACCCAAATAAGCTTCACTCATTGGTATCGGAGCAATTTTTCTTGTTGCTTTTACAAAACTTCCCTCTTGTATCACCAAACCGTCACCTATCAATACAACCCCAACATTATTGAATTCCAAATTCAAAGCAATTCCTATAGTACCTTCTTTAAACTCTACTAATTCTTATGTCATTACTTCATCAAGACCATAAATTCGAGCAATTCCATCGCCTACTTGAATTACGGTATCGGTATTTACAATCTTTACTTCCCTATTATATTGCTCAATACATTCTCGAATAATATTACTAATCTCATCGACTCGAATGGTTACCATAAGTATTTCTAAACCCCTCCCCAACAAAAAAATACCAATAAAGTACTAATCCGTTATCTCTTTCATAGTCTCAAACATACCAATATGAGCACTAATGGTACGTAAATGTAATTCGTTGGTCAAACAACTATTCAGAGGTCCTAAAGCTCCTTATAAGGCTTGTTGGAAAACTTATAGTCGAACTTGATTAAGTGCTCTTTGTTGTTCAAAATAAATGGTTTCGTTTCTATAATTTTCTAATTGTTCTAAAATTTTATAAGTTGAATTAATCAAATTCAATTTTTTGTTTTATTTCAGAGTAACCGTTTACTCGAAACTGATCTCCTTCTATTTCCATCTTTCGTAAGTGATCCCAGGCTTTTTCCAACTGTTCAATGGCCCCCTCGCGTAGTTCTTCTGAATTTCTGATAGTTGTCAAAATTCTATTTTTTCGATTATATAATAAATTATTTAATGAAAGTAAATTCTTTTTCCATTCATTGCAAAACTTCCATGATCTCTTCCCGAACCAAACACGAATCTTTTGATTAATTTGGCTCTCATGCTCAATTACTTCAATTACTTATGGGGAATTCCCGTATCTTTTTTTACTAGAATGAGCCTATCCTTTTTTCTTTATTCATATTCCAAAATCAAAATATTGAAACAGATCACTAATCAAAGATTGGAATATTCCGAGAACTCTTCTGACCAAACAAGTAATTGTCAGCAAAGTTGTTTCTTTTTTTTCTTCAAATCCAAAAAATTTACTTTATGCATAGGTTATCAATTCGGCATTAAACAAGAAGGGTTGAATTAATCAATTTATGAAGTTTCTAAAAAGAAAAGGTTCAAATCATTTTTCGACATGAGTGTTCTGTACCGAAAACAATTTACCACTATTCATTTTGAAACTATTTATGTATTAACTATTAATATAGTAGTAGAAAGAGTACCTTGCTCTATCTGAACTTCAAACAGTTTAGCTTTTAACCATGTTAATGATCCTACTTTATGGGTTGATAGAGAATCAAAGTATATTTACCAACAAATCACGAATTGCTATGATTCTTAAGGATGATTTCTTAATTTATTCAGAAGTAATTCGCAGGATCATGCATCTTTTCTTTACTAGTTAAAACGACAAAAAGTGCAGTTGGTTCAAACTAGCTTGTTCTTGAAATAAACAACTCGCACACACTCCCTTTCCCAAAAAAATCAATACACCAAGTATTACACTTAGATTTATTGGATTTGTTGCTAAAATATCGGTATTAAATCCGAAACTACCGACAGACGGTCAGTTACCCAAGGAAACGAAAGAATATATATAATCGCGTTATTATTATGGATATCCTTAAAATTAATCACAAGGTGGTATATGAATAGCATCATAAAAATTCTGATGAATATATTGGATAAGTTATTTTAGTTTATATGTATTATGCTTACGGATGCATTTGAAAATAAGCAGAGTATCTTCAAAGGAGTAATTATGTTTTGCTACCCTTGTTCAAGAAAGATGGCATTCCCCACTATTTCGTGCAAATTTGTGATTCATCTAGTTTAAACGTTCTTTTAACGACCCCATTAAGGGATCCGAAGTTATAAATAATCATTAATATGTAATAAATTAATATCAGTCAAAAGCTTAAAGGCATGCTTTGGCTATGGCGTGATTAGGAAACTATTTATATAATTAAGAGTGAGATAAAGATTAAAACCTCAAGTGTAATCATGATCTCGACGAAGTAAGTAAAGCAAAGATGTATGTAAAAGAATTCAATTTCGATTTGAATAACTTAAAAAGAAATAGCCATAATTATTACTTAGAGGCTGTATTTCAATAAATTTATCATAAAACATTATTTTAAAATCGTATTGAAGAGACTCCTAATACCTATATTTTTTTCTTTTTAATTATTGTCAAACATCAATTAGCTGTCCACTTAAATAAGAGTTGGGTTGTTTAAATTAGTTAGTATCAGAGGTTAATTACAAGTCGAAAATATTAAGCATAAAACTATATATATCAAACTTGAAGAGTTTAATTTTTGACTCTTTTTGCCAACTTATTTTCTTATACAAGTTATAAGAAAATAATCGTGACGGCTCTTCTTTACACATAGAAATCAAGTCATGAGATGGAATAAAGGATCACATGGATTATAGATGATTATTCTGACACACCAAATGGTTATTCTTGTTTTGAAGCATCCAATTAAGTACCTAATGCTAAGAAAATTCACAATTTAACCTTTATTTTCTTATATTATTATTAAAAACTAGTAAATCTGGTTGACATTTATCAATTACTTTTGTATTAAAAATTAACAAAAAAATCTAAATACACTACAACAAAGTATACATTTAACTACATTTTTTCGCTACATTTTGAAATAATAGCTAAAAACAAGACAAAGTGTGGACTCTTTGGTGATTATTTCTAAAATCGTCACCAAATGAGGACCCTTTTGTGACAATTTCTAAAAACTGTCCCTAAAGAACCTACATTTTATGACAACATGTTCTAAAGCGTCATAAAATGTTGACTCTTTAGTGAAGATTTACAAAAATCGTCACCAAAGGGTCCTCATTTGGGGTCAAAATATGACCTTTATTACTCTTTTGGTAACGATTTATGAAAATCATTGCTAAAAATTTCCCTTTGGTAATGAATTTGAAAATCGTCACCAAATATGCCAACTAATTATAGGAGGGAATGAAAAAATAAATACAAATTTTGTTGATACCCTTTTCTTGTCTTGTTGTTCTATTTCTTTGCATTCAGAGATTGTGCACTACTCTTGTCTTTTAACCTCCCAATATGTTTATACTTTGTTTGTATCGACTTTGGATTTGATTACATACTCATTTCATGTTTGGTGGGATTGGAGAGTTCTTGACATAAGTGAAAATGAACAAAACGAACAAAGGGAGGTTGGTTTTAGAAGGTAACTTTGAGTTTTATATGGTTGCTTTACCTTTTTGTTTTTGCTCTCTCCTACTAAAATAAATAAAAGAGGAAATATGTTGGATCTGAACAGCTCAGTTTCACAAGAGATCTATATTATGGGCTTAGTGATGAAACATACTCGTGGACTTTGCCACCACACTTTAACCCAAAACCTTAAGGTATTAGGTTTATAGCTCCTTTCTACTTATATGTCCTTCAATAGTTCATCTCTTTCCAATGTGAGATTCCTACTCATACTTGACATCCCAACAATCTCCCTCTCAACTGTGAACTTTCCCATTAGGCTTGGGCTCCTCTTTGAGCAAAAGGTTTTTTTGTTTTTTTTAGCAGTTCAAGTATATGATGTCACCAAGAGCCCTTTTACTCCACTAGTTTGGGCCTATCAGGAGCCTCCTTGCTCTTCTTCTTGGGGATGCAACCATGAGATTAAGCTAACATCTCCATGCTCGTCCCTTGTCAAACCATCAACTCTAATACTACTTATTGGATATGGGGAGCCCACTTTCACAGAAAATCTACATCATGAGCCTAGTGATGAAACATACTCGTGGATTTTGACTGTAACACCCCACTCCAATAAGACACGTGCCTAATATTTTGGGTGATATCCGAGTTCGTACTCCGTGACAGTGGTATGTTAAAGCACTCAATCATTCAAAAATAAGTATTTTTTTTGAAACAACAACAAACATATGCAGAAATAATAACCAGTTCGGATCCACTTTCATTCATAAATATTTTCAATCAACACAATACAATCAATAGAATTTCAATCCAAATGGGGCCTATTATAAATACAAAACACTTTAGTCATAATGTCTTTACATTCCATCATAAAAACCTTTGTATATACATTATACAAAAATTTCGAAATACATTATTTCACTGAAATTGGGAAATACAAATTTATACAAAAATAGGAAAACACTAACGCAGATGCGAATTGATCCTAACCTCTATCTTTCACTTATATGTTGTAGATATACTCCTATTTGCCTAACGGTGTATTCTTCTAATCCTAAAAAAATTTGCAAATTTTGGGTGAGTTTTGCGAACTCAATGAGTGACCATCATTGATGGCTCACCCAATCACATAACACATAATTCACATTCACAACATTTCACACTTCACATTCAATGCACTTTAATCATTCATATTATGCATATGTAGTGCACATGAGACTTACTTTCCATTTGTTACTTTTTTGTGACCGAGTGCCTAAACTGTCTTGTATCCATTGGATACAGGGCTTATTACTAACTATCCCTTATCTGCTTCGGGGATACAGGGCTCATTTTATATAGTGAGCCTTAGGCCTTAATCACTTTTGAACTCGAGGTGCATTTTCACTCGTTGAGCTTTAAGCTCTGATCGGTGGCTACTCTGATCACAACTGTTATTATGTTTCATGTATTCACAAAATGGAATGCCTCAATCACATTTGCATATTCTCATCCACTCACATTCACATATCATTGGACCGTAGTCGGGCATTCAACATTAGAGTTGAGTATCACTTTTTCATTCATATGCAATTGCACATTCAAAACAAATTTATCATCGAACCGTGGTTTGGCATTTAACAATCATATTATGTACATTTAATTCATCTCATTCACATACCAATAGCACTTCAATATCCAAATCAAACATCACTATCATCAGACCTTCTATCTAGAAATCAATACAATCATTCACATTCATATAAGCATTTAGTAGTCAATCAATACAAAATTCAAAACAGAACAAACAATGAATGAGACTATCTAGGTCTACTCACAGTACGCCCCAGATTAGCTTTTGCTTCCAAATTCTAAAAACGCCTAAATGCAGACACTTAACCTATACAACCCATTTATGCAAGACACACATTGCACACTCATTAATAATGGCACAATTATAAGCATTTATTCATGCACAACTGTGTATAAGAACTATGTACAATGCATGCTCAATGACAATCTCGAGTACCTAACCAACTTCATAACTTAATCACACATCATTTCTTTGAATCATACACTCATTCCTTTGGTAATTTGATGTCAATAACTAATCCACTAATTTTTCAATAAATACCCATACGTGACTAGTGAAGAGGAGAAACATAGTATAAATATATATATTACAATCAACTTTCTACTTAAATCTCAATATTTCCTTTTCATTCCTATTTCATTTCAACTCACAAATCACAACCAAATCAAAAATCTATCATTTTTCATAATCATCAAAAACCAGAATACTCACGCATTTCATCACATTTTCTGCACTTTTTCACTTTCAATTTTTTTGCATTTCTAACTTTTGTATTTTCTTCATTTATTCCTCTAATTATCACTTTAATCGTTCTTTCACATTTCCAGACATCACCATACACCTATCTCTTAACTCTAAATTCATTTTTAATCATCTCTAAAAACACTCCAAAACTGATGTAAACAAATATATATATATATATGAACAGTAAAAACATCAATATAACATAGCATTACATATTCCTGCTTGTAAATTTTCTGCTCTCATCACATACATATTTTCATTGATCTTTTAACTCCAAAAACTAGTTTAACACTATCCCATAACATTTTGGTCATCAAATCCAAAGAAAATCACCATGTATGGCACACTAAATCTCCTCACTCATTTTTCAGAAAATAAGAATATCACTGTTCTTAACCATTTAGCAGTGAACTAAAGATGCATGCTTCATTTCATGCAAAAATACATAATCATAACAAGCTTACATGTTTGAAGCTCCAATATCTGCAAAATTATGTAACCCTAATCTCTCATGCAACCACGTACATCAGCTTGCAAGTTTATAGAGGGTTCAATTTTTCTTGGGGTAAAAGAAAGAAATAACAACGTATGAGTGGTAATGGATAGGAAAAACCCAAGATTTCATTGTGGTGTAGATTTGATTAGAACTCTGCGTTTAAGAAAAACTAGGGAAAGCAGCTTCAAGAAGGATAAAGACAAGGACAACAGCTTGTCTTTCAAGGTTATTAAAACTTAACTTTAAAGCATGGACATTTATCCATTTCTTAACCACTTATCCACTTTCCTTTATTAAAACTCCCTTAAGTAGGATTTATACTTAATTTTATGACTTAATAAAACCACTATAATCACAAGTCATAACCCAATACTCACTTTCAGATTTTTTCCATGAAAACACCATTCGAGTCAATTTTACAAGTTCTTTTTGACCTCAATAATGGAGTCATTTTGCAACACTTCCTTCTAGAAACATGTTCCCCTATGTCTTATGTCTCCATTGACACCAAAATCATTCAATTTGGCTAAATGATTTGAAAGATATGCTTCAAACAATTTCAGACTGCTCTTGTCCAAAATAGTATACTAAGCATAACTTCCATCCAGAAATTGAACATCTTAGAGAATGAATTAGAATTTGACCTCATCATATAATTTGTAAACCTACATCTCTAGTTTACTCCAAATTAGAAATCATCTCAGTTGGAACCCTACAGATCCAGATATATTAAAAATGTCGAAGTATATTCAATAAAATAACATCAGTTCATACTATTCCAATTTTTATGGAATGTTGCCAATTTTTATGGAGAGATAGCACAATGTGTTTTGGGATCTATTGTCTCAAGGATCACTTTGTTTAGAGGTCGAATAACAAAGATTGGGCTAAAGGAATTAAACAAGATTCCACCCTCCATCATATTGAACCTATTTCGGGATAAATGGCATAACTTGCTCTAGGGATATCAGATCAAGGTCATTCTTGAAGGATTTGAAAGAAGACTTCAATATCTACATTTTTCATGAAGGCATTGAAGTGAGATTTTGTCATTTAAAGGATTAAAATTGGACCAGATGATACAAGATAAACAGTGATCAGAAGAAGATTATGAACAGTACACAGAAGATATCTTGCAATTGGCATAGCTTTTTCTAGAGATATCAGATTAAGTAGTTCTTTAGAGGGTTACAAAGGGTACTTCAAGATATACAATCTTCATGAAGACCTTGAAGACAAATTCGATCTTCTACAGGGTCAAAAATGGGACCAGACGATAGGATCAAAAGAACAATGCACCAGACAATATGACGTCATCAGACGATATGGCCTCACTAGATGAAGCGTCCTCACCAGACGATACATCCTCACCACATGAAGGGTCCTCACCACACGAAGGGCCCTCAGCACATGAAGGGTCCTCACCAAACGAAATGTCCTCACTAAACGATACGTCCTCACCAGACGATACGTCATCACTAGATGAAACGTCTTCATTAGACGATATGTCCTATACTCCTGAGCATTTTCACTTATAAGGACCATAAATTTTGACTCTGATATCCAAAAATTACAAACTTTATATCAATGGAAAGCTAAAGGAAAGATCTACAACTTCCTTGAAGACAATTTTGTCAAAATCCATCTAGTACAGTTTATTCATGGAATTTTTAGATCAAATTTGACTCCCTTAACTATTCATTCCTAGTAACTTCTCAGATGACTTCTATTCACTATAATCCAACACTTCAATTTTTATTTCTAATCCTTTTACTCCATTTCATTCAACTCACACAATTCTCAACTACCATCTAAAATTATTTAATATCGAATCCATAAATTTTCAACTAATCCCATGATAACTCAATTATACCTAGAATGTCAATGAGTGCATGTACAATTATTTTCATGTGTACAAAAATTCAAATCCATATGCATGTATGCTGACATTTTGTTGAGTATGAAATGCCAATTTTTCCAACTCTCACATTGCTATTTTCTCCATTATTGAAATCTAGGTTCTAACCCTTAATATGGGGACAGGATGTTACATTCCCCCCCTCCTTAATAAATTTCAACCTCGAAATTCTTATCTGATTGATCAATAAGGTAGGGGTATTATTTCCTCATATGCTTCTCCATTTTCCATATAACTTCATCATTCGAATAATTTCTTCAAATTGACTATGATCAATGTAATTAATCCTTCCCCTAATCACTTTTGCAAGTATCACTTTATCTTAGCAGTTTCCTCAATATAATTCAGGTTGTTTAAAATTTTCACTTCATGTGTCGACAATACCTCTTTGTTAGATCATATTAATATTTCATCTCTTTATTGCTAATACACTTAACTCTTAATTTTGTCTCACTATATTCCATAACTTCGAGGTGATCCACTAAAATTTCATTCGTCTTTCATAAACCACTTTATTCTTATTACTAATTCATTCCACTCACTAACAGTATCTCAAATTTATTATGGCCTTTAACCATTTTTTTAGCCCTCTTCATTTCAATGTAAGGGCAAACAACTCTTGTTGGGTCCCAGACCCTCCACAATTGGTATTGTCCTCTTTGGTCTTCCCTGGGAATCGATCCCCTGACCTCAAGG
>JANZLF010000008.1:34717690-34746325 GCA_026546835.1 Erythroxylum foetidum | reverse complement strand
TTATAACACTTAGAACAACCTAAACACCACTCACGGCTACCACTCCTCCACCCATACATATCATCTTCTTGACAAGGCTTAAGCTAGCAAGTGAAGAAAGAAGGAACAAAGAAGTAGACAAGCAAGCTTCCTATATGAAGAAAGAGCAATCACCAAAGAAGGAGAAAGAAAAGCACACCAAGGAAGGAAAAACCAAGTTTCGGATGGGAGGTGGGAGTAAGGCTTTCCAAAGCTATTTATCTTATATTTTGCAAAGGGGAAGGTCGTAGATGCTAAAGGAGATGGGACAAAACTCAATTATGAAGAGGACACTTGGCATTAGGTTGAATAAAATACAATTTATCCTAATCCAATTTAATTAAGTACTAATTCTAATTACTTTCTAATCATGGCACTAAAATATTATCCTAACCTCATTTATCCACTAATCTTTTGCCATTAGGCAATCCTGTTCAGTACAAAACAGCTCACTCAGTCAGTCAGTTGGAATTTTCCGGTCCGGGCACGAACCCCGAAAAATTCCAGAAAAATTTCCATAAATCCCTAAAAATGTAAAACAATTTATGGCGCACTCGGAATAATTTTCCAAATACAATTATCCCATAAATTTCACAAAGAGTCTCAATTTGAAACCTAAGCCGGGAAATATCATGAATGCATATTTACTATGTGCATGTGCAACCAATCATCAATCATAGCGGCTATATGCTGTATGTTCATGCCGATATATAATTTAATACCTCTAACCCGTCCCAATTACCAATAAACCTATCCTACGGGAGATGGGATGTTACAATACTCATGTCCCTCTATGTGAGATTCAGAAACTCCTTATCCTTCTCTGGTACATAAACTCTGGAGAGGTACTTCTTCCTGAACACTTTCACAAGTTCTCTCCATGACAACACCAGAGGCATGACCTGACTGTGGGGTACTGATTCCTACCAATGAAAAGCATCCCCTGTAGCAAACTCACTGCATAATCAGGTTTCTCCTTATCAGAGCATTTCATCTAAAGTAGGACTCTCTCGATCCTCTTCAAAGATGCGTCTGCCTCTTCCAAATTTGTAGTACAATTGAAATTTACTGCTCCATACTTGCGGAATTTATCATACTGTCCACTCCTATCTACTGGAGCTTGCATCGGCCCTTGTGACCCCTGGCTCATGGCATAAGTGAAAGCCTGAACAAAAGCCTGAAAGAATGCAGATCCATGGGGTTTGCTTGAGGCATCGGTGGAGGTGGTGGAGGCACTTCTTGTTGCATACTAGGTGCCTCAGAATTTGGAGCAGAATGTGTCTTCACATCTTGTGGGAAATAGGATTCATCCGTGCTCCCTTGGCGAGAGCAAGATTGAGTTATAGCACCTCGAGTTCTCTTTTGATGTGGCATTTTCACTCTTTGAATATAAAACCATTAAAAACCTTTAGTTCATCCAAAACAATTTTCAAAGTATGCAAAACAGTTCAAATTGTATAGAAAAATTTCAAATAACGTGAAACAATTTAAAACAATGTGAGTTATTCATTTAAAACAATGCACATTCATTTCATGTCTTAACTACCCATTTCAAGCCTAAACTATTCCTAAACCTAGTCCTACACCTAGATCTAAAACTATTTTCTATGATACTATAAAATGTTGAACCCTGATTTTGAAGTCTAACATTCAGAGTCATAAAGCGTGAGCATATTATCCTATAGGTTTATTTCAAGGAACCCTCATTACTCATCATCCCACATAAGTTGTGCCCACACTGGTCAAACATCCAAACAAACTCATTTCTACTATTTCAGAATAGATTTTGGGAAACCTCAAATTGGAATTACAATTTGACTTCCTTAGGACATTTGTTTCCCATTGTCTTAAGTTTTTAATGACACCAAAATCATTTAATTTGGTTTAGAATTCTAAAAGCTAAGGCCTAAACCTAAACTAGGACAATACACTATACTCAACTTCCATCCAAAAATTGTAAGTCTTAGAGACTGAGTTAAAATTCTATTCTTTTAGATCATTTGTAGATCTATGTCTCTAGTTTATTTAGAAATAAGAATCATTTCATTTAGAGGTCAGATGACGTAGTTATGTCTGAAAGAGTCAAACAAGGTTTAGTCGTTAATCATATTGAACCTACTTCGGGACAATTTTCATAACTTTCTTCATAGGTGTCTAATTAACGTCATATTAGGACGGTTTCAAAGAATACTTTTAGATATACAACTTTCATGAAGACACTGAAGTAAGATTTTGTCATCTAGAGGGTTAAAATTGCACTAGACGATAGGGTTAGATGAAACCAGATGAAGGGCTAGATGAATTGGAACAATTGTCATAAATTTCTCTAAAGATATCATATTAAGGTTTTTTTGTATAATTTTGAAGAGAACTCATAGATCTACAACTTTCATGAAGACAACAAAGTAATATTTTGTAATCTAGAGGGTCAAAATTGGACCAAACAATAGGGTCAAATGAAACTAGAGATATCGGATCAAGTTTATTCTTAGATGGTTTGAAAGAAGACTTCAAGATCTACAACTTTCATGAAGACATAAAAGCAAGATTTTGTCATTTAAAGGGTCAAAAATGGACCAGACGATACAGGATGAACAGTGCCTAGAAGAAGTTTATGAATAGTGCACAGAAGATGTTTTACAATTGGCATAACTTTCTCTAGAGATATCGGATCAAGGTCTTTCTTAGATGGTTTGAAATAATAGTTCAAGATCTACAACTTTTATGAAGACCTTAAAGAAAGATTCTATCATCTACAGGGTCAAAATTGGACTAGATGATACAATATGAATAGTACCTAGAAAAAGTTTATGAACAGTACACAAAAGATGTTTTACAATTAGCATAACTTTATTTAGAGATATCAGATCAAGGTAATTCTTAGATGGTTTAAAGGAAGACTTCAAGATCTACAATTTTTATGAAGACCCTAAAGAAAGATTCTATCACATACAAGGCAAAAATTGGACCAGATGATGTAAGATGAACAGTAACTAGAAGAAGTTTTAGTCTAAGACATATTTGGAATAATTAGCATAACTTGCTCTAGAGATATCGGATCAAGATTAGTCTTAGAAGGTTTGAAAGAGAACTTCAAGATCTATAACTTTCATGAAGACCTTAAAGATATATTCTGTCATCTACATGGTCAAAATTGGACTAGATGGTGTAAAATGAACAATGCACAGAAGATGCATGTCATCACAGAAGATACATGTCATCACCAAACGATACATGTCTCACAAACGATACATGTCATCATAGATAACTACAACTTTATGGAAGACAATTTTGCTTGATTCAACCTAGATTAATCAAGTTTTTCCCCTAAAGTCAGAACAAATTTTACCCTTATGGAAGACTTGAAAGTGAAATCAACAATTTGGAAATATCATCGGTAAAACACAAATCATACTTCATTAACATCAAAAGATAAGAGTTTTACAAGGCTTTAATGGGCATTTCAAGCCACAATGTATCAATATCTCAAAATCCCAAAACACAAAGTACATTTACTAAAATTGATCCTAGATTACCTAAACCCATGCATTTCCTAAGCTTCATGAACCAAAACCGTTCCAAAAATCCAAAGCATTAAAATGATCTTACTTTAAATCTTCACCAAATGAAGAGATGTTTAGTTCAAAAGAAAGCTCTTATCTTCCTCTACCTTTTTCCCTTCTTGCACAGCCTCAAAATCTCTTTAGAAAGTTTAGAAAAGATGAAACCCTAGCCCACCTCTCTTCTTTCCTCTCAACCACTGAAATCTCTCTTCTTTCTCTCTTTGATTTGTTATTTCACTTTCTTCTCTCCTATTTTCGTTTTCCCCCCTCTTTAGGAAGAAGACAACACTTCTTTTTTCCCATTTTACCCTTAATGATTAAGAAAAGTCCACCTTGTGCTTCCTTTAATGCCTTATGGTTTTTAAACTTAAGTAAGCTACCCGAAATACCCTTTTATGCATTCTTACTACTTTTTAATTTAACTAACCCATGCAATAAAGCTACTAACATAGACCTAAAGAAAAACTAACTCCTAAAAAAAATTTGGGGGCTAACATCCAAGGATCCTAAAGACTATCAGCTAACCAGAGAAGTAAACAGAAACCAAGAAGAAGAACCAATAATTGAAAATGAGTTGCACGAGCAAGGAAAATAGAAAGAAACATAGGGAAGTGATATAGCTTCTAATCATGGAGTGCTAGAAATCCTGATATGGACAATTCTTAAGAAGATAAAGTAGGACTAACTCTCAAGGAGAAACAAGCAATAAAAAAGGTAAAGGAAAAGCCATAGAAGAACATGTGTAAGAGGCAATTAAAACTGAAGCTTATTTCACACTAGTTAATAAAAGATCTAGAAGAAAAAAAGGAGTCAGCCTCTTAACTCTAATCATTAAAAATAGTAGCCTAGAATGAAAGGGGGTAAACAACCCCAACAATAAACTTATAGTAAAGGATTACTTAAATTCAATAAAGCCTAGCATTTATGGCCTTTTAGAGACTAAAATCATAAAGAATAAAATGATCAATTTGAATTTCATAAAAAAAGGATGGGAAGTGCATACTAATCACAAAATGTACTTCAATGGCAGAATAACTGTGGCTTCCAACCCCAATTTGATTGAAACTCAATCTTATAGAATTAGCTCACGAGCTATCTGCCTAAGGGTAACTATAAAGGTGACAAATCAAGAGGTATGTATTATGTTCATTTATGCTTTCAACACCAGCTTTCAAAGAGCTAATTTATGGCAAGATCTATTTTAGATTGCAATAGATAAAAATGAAAATGTACTTTATTTGCTACTAAGAGATTTCAATAGTTCATTATACAATTCTGAAACTGAAGAGAGTGTGGGAAGCATAGGTCTTGCAAGGAATTTTAAGCATACATCCAAAAACTAGAAGTTATAGATTTGAGAAGTCAAGGACACTTCTTCACATGAATAAGTAGTCAGCAAGGGAAATGGTTACTGATAAGGAAACTAGATAGAGCTCTGGTGAACCATAAGTGGCTGATATATGTTCAAAACTTTGAAGCAAATTTTAGAGCCTCCTAAAATATGATCACTACACCATAAAGGTACTAAAATTCACCAATAACTCTAGAAGGATCTCTCCATTAAGATTTTTTAACTACCTATCAAAATGTGAAGGCTACTAAGAGATAGTAGAATAAAGATCTCCAGCAAATATAGAGGGGTATGAAAAATAGAGATGCTACAAAAAATTATGCATCAATAGAAAAGCTCTAAAAGACCTACATAACTAAATCTCCTCTAATCATAACATAGACATTAAGGTTACTAAGGACACTTTTTATAGGTTGAAAGAGAAACCTATCCAGATCCACATAATGAGAGGCTAAAACAATGTCAAAAGAAAGTGCAGTAGGATTAACTCTTAACACTAACAACTTACCATTAGATTTTAAAGCAAGATCCAAAATTTAGTGGATCTAAGAAGGTGATAAATGTAGCAAATTTTACTTCAAAACTATCTTTGCAAAAAAGCAACATGAATAGGATCAATCACATAGAGTATGAAAAAGGAAATCTAATATAAGGTTAGAATGAAGTAAAACACATAACCAAACAATACTTCATCAAATTGTTTAGATTTAAGAAAGCCACAACCTCTACCAACTTCCCACTACAATCATTATGAAGAATATAATCATAACTGAGGAAGCTGAAGTCCTAACAAAAGAATTTTGTCAGAAGGATATAGAGGACACTCTCAAAGGCCTAAATACAAACAAGGCACCTGGTCGTGGTGGAATGAATGGGCACTTTTTCAAAATTGCCTAGATATGGATTAGAGACCAAACCTCTAAAGTTATACAAGAATTCTTCACGATAAACACAATGTTGAAAGTTTTCAATTTTACATTTTTTGCCTTACGCCTAAAGCATACAATCTTAGCAAAATAAAGGAGCTTAGAACAATTTCCTATTGCAATTCCATCTACAAACTCATCTCCAAAATGCTAGTATCGAGGCTAAAACCCTTACTGAGTTCCCTAACCTCAACAACACAAGGTGCATTCATTCAAGGAAGAAATGTGGATGATAACATCATGATTGTTTAGGATTTATTCAAATGTCATATAAGAAAGAGAGTTAGAAAAATGTTTGTACAATAAAAGTTGAATTTAAGAAAGCTTTTGATACATTAGATTGGAATTTTCTTATGCTAGCTATGGAATCTATGAGATTCCTTGGGAAATTCATGAGAGTATACAACTACAATCACTTTCAGTATACTTGTTAATGTAGAAGCTGCACCATCTTTGAAAGGGGAAAAAGGGACTCACACAAGGGGACCCTCTATTCCCTTACTTGTTTACAATCTACATAAGTCATAACATTAATACTAATGGAGGATTCAATTACCATAAAAAGTGCAGAAACCCTAAGCTATTCATCCTACCATTTGCTAATGATTTGTTACTCTTTTTAAAAGCTGACATATCCTCAATAGGCCTAATAATTAACTTTATAAAGTAGTTCAGTAGTCTCTCAGAGATTGAAGTTAACTTTGGAAAAAGTTTGCTACTACTCTCCAAGGATGTGTAACCTTTGAAGTAAAAGTTAGAGAATATAACTCATATTAAAACTACTAACACACCTTTCACTTATCTTGGAGTGCCAATCACCACTTCTAGGCCTTCATATAAGGATTGCAAACCATTACTAGAATAAGTGGAGAGAAAACTTAGAAACTAGTACATCAAAGACTTAAGCTATGTAGGCAATGCTCAACTTATTAAAATTATCCTCTCTAACCTCTTCAACTGTTGGATTTCCTACTTAATTCTACCTAAAAAGTTGGCAAAAGACATTGGGAAAATTTTAAGGAATTTCTTATGGCATGGAGATCCACACAAAAGCTTTGGTGCTATATTCTTTTGGAAAGATCTATGCTACCTAAAGGAGCAAGTAGGACTGACGATCAATTCCATTAATGTTACTAACAAAGTGCTAATTGCCAAAAGAATCTAGAAGTTGATAGTAGATAAAGAAAATCTATGGTTGCAATGGACTCAAATTAAACCCCTATAGGAGAAAATTTTCTAGTTCTAGGAAGTAAAATATGGATCCATTGACTCCTGGACCTAGCATAATTTACTCAAACTAAGACCTCAAGTTACACCCCATATAAAAAGCATTATTGGAAGTGGAAAAACCACATCCATCTAGTATGAAAACTTGTCCATTAAGGGTCTATTATAATTACATCCTAATTTTTTTCATCGAAGGAACATGATGAAACTTGGACCTAAAGTGGATGAGTTGATTAAGAATCAATAATGGAGATTCAAGTATAGAGGATTTGATAGGATAACAGAGGCCACATTTTATTACAAATGCAATTATGAAGAGGAAGACAAAACAATACGGATAGCACACTCCTCTAGAAAGTTCATCAATAACTTTGTAAGGGGATTGTTCATATAATCCAAACCAAAAGTGAATTGACATAAGTTGATACGGTTCCCTAGAAATTGCCCTGAATTCACATACATCACTTGGCAATCTCTCAAAGGTAGATTTACAACTATAAATAGAATTAAAAGTTCCATCCCTAGGGACACTATGATTGTTATGTTCTCAAAACAATAAGAAATAAGAGATCACTTATATTTCCAATGTCAATTCACTTGCACCCTATGGAATTACATCAAATATGCTTATAATGTAAAGGAGTTAAGCTGCACTTGAAGTTAGTTATAACACCAACTCTTGTGGCTCAGCTAAAAGAAAGGTGACAAAGAACTCCTTAAGCTGGCATTCAATGCTATAGTGTGTGAGGTTTGGATAGAAAGAAACAACATAAAATTTAAACATAAGCAAAAGGAGAATGCAAGCTTTACTGAATTTGCACTTTAAAAACTCAAGAAGCTTTTTCTTACTACTAAGGATGAAAA
Source organism: Erythroxylum foetidum (assembly GCA_026546835.1). Lineage (NCBI taxonomy): Eukaryota > Viridiplantae > Streptophyta > Magnoliopsida > Malpighiales > Erythroxylaceae > Erythroxylum > Erythroxylum foetidum. The sequence goes on along the minus strand of JANZLF010000008.1, from coordinate 34,738,376 downwards.
CTAACACATTAGAAGGGATAAATCAAAGTTGGGGTTTGTAAGCTAAATAGGAAATAGTGTAATGTTTTACTAGAAAAGATGGATTGATTGAATCTTGGGGTTGACGGCTTGTAGTTCCATTTTTGGATTGAATGATCTTGGTAGCACTCACTGTACTCTTAAGGCAATGCATTCTTTTAGAAAACTATTCTTTAATTAAAAAAACTAATGAAGATCTATCTTTAATTTAAAATGCATGTTTAACTTATTTTAACAAAAGTTCATCATTTTTTACACTCTTGCACTTTTTAGAGTAAAAGTATTTTATATTATTAAAAATTGAAATTCATATAAAATTGGTAAAGCAAAGAATTTGTTACTTTAAAAATTAAGTTTTGAAGTTAACATTCCATTTATCTTTAAATTAAGAATCAAGTAAAACTAAACTTAAGAAATAATATCCCTATGTCTTCTTTTTTTGTCTTAAAATAGTGATTACATTAATAGTTGTTCAAAATAAATTCTTTTTGGAAATACAGTAGCTAAAAGCTCTTACATAAGAGAGAAGTGAAACTCGAAGGTTCCGCATATTGTGTATAGTGCTTCTCTGGATCTATTCATTTGTTCTCACCTTCTTTATCCTTTCTATTGTTAGCAAGGTTACCTTTTCTTTCTAGCTTATTATTTATGTTTTGTCATTAACCTCTGTTTCTCTTTCTATTCCTTTCCCTATCTAAGGTTCTTTAGTAACAACTCGATGCTTATTAGAAAAACCCTTCAAAAGAGCATTTTTGAGATTTTCATAGTTCTTGTCCTTAAAGTTACCATTTTTGGTAATTGCTTTTGAAAGAAGTTTATTTGATGTTGCAATTTTTCCCCACTTTGTATATGAAACTAGCTATTTCTATCCTTGCACAGGGCTCCAATATTTATTTTACCCATTACCCTCTAAACCCTTTCCTAACTTAGAGTCCTCGAGCCTTATCTTTAACCTACTACCTTGTCTACTTAACCTCCCAACTCTAGGAAAACACTTGAACCTCTAGACTACAAAACTATTTTCTATTGGAAGTTTGTCTTAGGGGAATCTTCATCCTCTTCAGTCTAATACTACCCTCTAGTGACTAAAGAGGGATACCTTATAATTTCTCCTCCCTTGGACATCCTTAAAAAGGGTGTTTGCACTGATAACAATAATGTTAGGCTTTTACCTAAGTGAAAGGACTAACTTTCCCACTTATAAAGCTTTAGGCATTTAAGTAGTAGAAAGGAAAAGGAATCCTAAAGGTAATGCTTAATAAGGACCATTCATTCCTCTTTAATTTTTCCATAAAGTAAAAGGCATTGGAAGTGATTGGGTCTAGTCCATGGTACTATAATAGTCTCCCTATTTTTCTATATATGTGAAAATGGGTATTAAACTCCAAGATGATAAAAAAAAAAAGTTAAGTACAAATCTAGGTCAATTTTTATAAGATTGCACTTAAGTATTGGTTAACAAAGGGCTTGAGTATGCCAACTAACTTCATTGGAAAATAGGTTTGTATGGATGAGGATACCTTTATTTAGAAAAAGGTGGGTTATAAACACCTTTTTATTAATGTTAATATGAAGCAAGAACTTATTGAGGAGATCGCCTGATTAAGCTGGGAGAGAATGATACCCTAGTACAAGATACAATAAAGGTCTCTTACTAATGGAGGCCCTCTGATATAATAGGACAATGTGTGGTGAATAACTAGGAAGAAGCTTGTTGTGGGTGATTTTGTTAAGTTTAAGGAACTGGAGACTCATAGTGAGGAATATAACCTTAATCCATCTTAATCCCTTTCAAGGGAGCAGTTAGAGAGTTATTATTAAACAAATATTGATAGGCCTATTCTGGAGAGGGGTGTCCCTTCAGCTGCTAGCTTCTCTTCATCTTTAGGGGATCACCTAGAAGTCACTAAAGAGAGGAAGTCTAAAAGTTTTGGTGATAATTCCACCTAGTTGAATTTTTGTCAGGTTTCCTTAAAAGTTGATGGAACTCCAATGATGAGGATATGAAGCAAAACTTAGTGGGGTTAAAATCCATCCGGGTCCAACATTAAAAGGATTGGCTCAATGGTGAGAGGCGTCCACATAAAGTAGAACAAAACCTTGAGGTCATGGGTTCGAGCCGTGGCTCACCCATGGCCAAAGAGGAAAGTACTGATTAATGGGGTACTGAAGTTGGTGGGTTCATCCACCCGGTACCTGGATCTAAAGTTGGTGGGTCCCCTTCGTGGGGTTAAAATCCACCCGGGTCCAACATCACAGCTGAGTCCTCTTTATGGGATCCAAGAACAGATCATGGATCCCTAGCTCTTGCTACGGAATTTCAACTACTCATAACTTTCTTCTAAATTTGAGGGAACTAAAAGTTAGAGTAACCCTTATAGGAGCTTAGGTCTTGCCTCTTAAGTATGGAAGTTATTGACTTTAAAGTTGATGGATGCTATTTCACTCAAAGTAATAAATAAGAAAGGGAGACTTATAAGGAAAAAATTTGACAATGTATTAGTGAATTTGAGTGGTTAAGAAAATTCTAATGTAACACTATAAACTTCAACAATTACCTATGCCCAAACCATTCTTTAGTTTAGATAAGAGGTTTGTCACTGTATTAAAGAAGAAATTTGTCTTTTAGGTTTTTCAATCTCTTATGCAAAGCTGATGGTTTTTAAGATAATTTGGTGGAAGAACTGAGCTTTAATATCCAAAGGTATGAATCATTCATACTTTATAAGAGATTAACGGCTATCAAAGAGTAGTTTAAGAAAATCAACTTAAGATCCTCTAGTAATTTAAAGTTACTCATGCATAATTCAAGGGTGTTATGGCCTAATATGGTGACTTTAATTCTGAGTTGTTTCAATTTGCCTTCGTAGCTAGAAGGAACAAAAACATAATTAACTTACTAATAAATGAAGAAGGAAATTTTCTTATTGAGCAAGTTGTCTTGTTAAGCTATATTAAGGAATATTTTTAAAGCATCTTAGGGTACATAGAAAGTTTCAGAACATTCTATTAGCTCAATCATTATAAAATTTATCACCATTCTTTATTAGGAGCTCTTAATAAAACCTATTACCTAGGATGAGATTGACATAATGGTTTTTAGGTTTAATATGAATAAAGCTCTAGGGCTAAATAAATTTAATGGCTTCTTTTACTAGAAATCTCAGGATCATCTCAAAAGATAAATTTATGAAGTTCTTATAGAGTTTCTTCGAGCTCCAAGATGTTTAGAGATTGGAATAATAGTCACGTGTGTTTAATTCCTAAGTCTTCTAATCCCTCATTATTGAATGGGTATAGTCCTAGTTCCTATTGTAACATCTTTTATAAAATTGTTTCTAAAATACTTAATAATAGACTTAAATTAGTTTTTCCATATGTTGTGTGAATCATTCCTAGGTTACTTTTATTGAAGATATGAACATTTGTCATAATGTTTTGATTGCTTAGGAATTATGGAGGAAATATCATCTCAAGGGATCAAACATGAATTATGTTTTGAAAATTGACATTTATAAGACCTTTGGAACTATAGAATAGAGTTTTACTTCATAAGTGCTTTTGGTTTTCTAGAATTATTTATCTTATAGATTAACCATTGTATTTCCATAATTTCATTTAGTGTTATTTTGAATGAGAAATCTTCCAAGATATCATGGTATCCCCTTACCTATTTATAGTTGGCATTAAGGTTTTCTCAAGAATCTTTTAGTTCAACATCAATAATGAGAGGAGTTTTATATAACACAAGAAATGTGGTTCTTTGAAGATCTCACATTTAGCTTTTTTAAATGATCTTCTTATACTTTATAATGCAAATCTTGATTTTGTTTAGCCATTTCAGTCTTGCTTTTTGTCTCAACTACTTGTTAGTGTCTTCTATTATGTTGTTGTATTTGTTTATTCTATCAGTTTCCTTTTGTCTCAGCTAATTTTCTTTTGGTTTTGCTAACATTATCTTGTGACAGTTCTGCAATTCTTTTAATGTTTTAGTTGTTTCCTCTTATTCAAGAATTTTTGAACTCTTTGCTTAAAGTTTTAACCCTTTCTTTCACTACTTTTAGTTTCATTTTTAGCCTGTATCCCCTTGCTCCATTTATCTCTTTACTCATTTCTTCCCTTAAGATATCTCTAAATTTTGGTTTTTCCATTAAATGGTTGAAAACTCTTAATGGGGGCATTCCATCTTTTACCTGGGTATTGAGTTTAATCATAATAGGACTATGATAAGAGGTATTAGGCTCCTCAAAGTTTGTAGTGCTTAGTGGAAAGTGTGCCAACCAATTTCCATTTATCATGCATCTGTCTGGCTTCTTCAACAAGAACGAACTTCCACTCTAGTTATTATTCCAAGTGTAGTCATTCTTGTAATGTTTAAGGTCTATCAACGTAGTTTGCTTAGTTAGTTCCTGTAATTCCTTACATTTTTTCCTTTTCCAGTTCCTTCCTCCCCATGTTTCACTGTGATTGTTTATATTACTAATCCTCAGCAATTCCTCCCTTAGTGATTGTCTTTGGAAATTGTAGTTAGCTACATACATAATTGAGATTGTAATATTCACACCTAAATTTTTTTAATCTTTATGTGGCAGTTTATCTTCTATGGTTATTTATAGCTAAATAAACATCAAAATTATCAATCACAAAAATTTAATGAATTCAATGAAATTTACAAAATATTAAAATCTTTAATTACTAAAATTAACAATAGAATAATAAACACTAACAGTAAATGCTATAAAAAAACACTTAAAAAACTATATCAAATAGATACAAAACTAGAAAAACTAGAAAAATCAAAAGTGGTATCAAAGCCAACTCATGCATCTAAACCAAACATAACTCTAGTAAAACCATGGAATATATAGAAAAAGATATAAAAATTCAACTATGTCACGCATTTGTAATAAATTTTAATATTGGTATAAAAAAACTATAGCACCCCACACCCGCAAGACATGTACCCGACATCCTGAGGGATATCCGAGTCTGTGCTCTACAAGGGTGGCATGCTAGAGCACTCATTCATTCAAAACTTAGTACAATTTTTTTTTTATAAATCAAAATATACAGAAATCGATAATCAATTCGGACCCACTTTATTAGTAAACTTTTTCAATCATAACAATACAATCAACAAAACTTTTAATAGCCTTTCGGTCCCTTTCACAAATACAAAACACTTTAGACATAATGTTTTTCCATTACAACATAATTCAATTACACATTGTACAAAACTTTTCGGAGTACATATTGTTCAAAGATCGCGTAATATACAATTCAATACAAAAACAAAGAAATACAATTCAAACGCGGACTGATCCTAACCTCTATCCCTTACTTGTATGCTGAAGGTATACTCCCATTTGCCTAATGGGCTATTCTTCTGATCCTAAAAAATAATTGCAAATTTTGGGTGAGTTTTGCAAACTCAATGAATGACCATCATCGATGGCTAACGCAGTCACATAACACATAATTCACATTCACATCATTTCACATTTCACATTTCACATTTCACATTTCACATTTAATACAATTTAATCATTCCTATTATGCATATACAGTGCACATGAGACCTACTTTCTATTTGTTACTTTGTTGTAACCGAGTGCCTAAACTGTCCCATATCCTTTGGATACTGGGCTTATTACTAACTGTCCCTTATTCGCTTGGGGAATACAAGGCTCATTTTACATAGTGAGCCTTAGGCTCTTAATCACTTTTGAGCTCGAGGCTCATTTTCATTCATTGAGCTTTAAGCTCTGATCGGTGGCTACTTTAGTCACAACTATCATTATCTTTCATGCATTCATGAAATGGAATGCATCAATCACATATGCTTGATCCCATTCAATCACATTCTCTTATCATCAGACTTTAATCTGGCATTAAACATTAAGTTGAGAATCACATTTTTACTTACTCGCAAATGATCATTCAAAACTCATTTATCATCAAATTATGTACATTTAATTCATCTCATTCACATACAAGTAATACTTCAATACCCCCAATTAATTCATCACATCATCGGATCTTCTATCTGAAAACCAAAACAATCAATCAATACAAAAATTCAAACAAAACAAACAATGAAATGAGACCATCTAGGTCTACTCACAGTACGCTCCAGATTAGCATTGGTTTCTAAATTCTAGAAATGCCTGAATGCGGACACTTAACCTGCACAACCCATTTATGCAAGACACACATTGCATTCTTAATCTCATTTTCATTTCATAACTTAGTCGCTCATCAATTCTTTGAATCACAATCTCAATCCTTTGGTATGTTGATATCCATAACATATCCCTAAATCTTTCCAATATAAACCCGTATGTAACTAGTGAGGAAGAAAAACAGAGTATTTATATAATCATTTCTCCAAATTTTTCTATTCTCATCACATACACATTTTAGTTGATCTTTAAACTTCAAAAATCATTTCTACAACCTCTTATAACAATTTGATCATCAAATCATAAAAATCAACATGTACGACACACTCAAAATCTCCACAGTCAGTTCTGAGCAAATACGAATATCACTATTTCTTAACCATTTTACAGTGAACTCACAATTCATGCTTCAGTTCATAGAAAAATACATAATCAGAGATACAACTTCCAATAAACTATATACAACTTCTAGCCAAAAATTGAACATCTTAGAGATAAAATCACAGTTTGAATCTTTTTATATGAATTGTAGCCCTATTTCTCTAGTTTACTTCAAATTAAAAATCATCTCATTTGGAATTCTACAGATCCGTATATAATAAAAATACTGAAGTGTGTTCAGTAAGATAATCCTATTTCACTGTTCTAATAGATTCCAAACTTTCATTTGATCAACCTTTTTCAATTCAATTTAGAATGCTATCATTTTTTTTGGAGAGATAGAGAAATGTGTTAGGAATCTATTGGTCTAAGAATCACTTCATTTTGAAGTCAGGTTATGAAGTTAAGGATAAAAGAATCAACCATGCTTATGCCTTCAATCATGTTGTACCTATCTCGGAACAATTAGCATAACTTTCACTATAGATTTCAAATTAAGGTTTTCTTTAAATGGTTTCGAAGAGGACTTCTAGATCTACAACTTTCATGAAGACCTCAATGGCAAATTTTATTGTTTAGAGGGTCAAAAATGGGATTAGACAATAGGATTAGATAAATAGTGCACCAGAAGATACGACGTCATCAAACGATACGTCCTTAGCAGACGAAGCATCCTCACCAGATAATATGAAGTCATCAGATGATACGTCATCACCAGACAATATGTCCTATACTCCTAACTATCTCCACTTATAAGGACCATAATTTTTAATTCCGATAGCCAAAAATTCTATATTCTATACCGTTGGAAAGCTAGAAACTAAACTACAACTTTTTAGAAGAGAACTTCATCAAAATCTGTTTAAATCAATACATTAAATTCATGGAAGTTCATATCAAAGATTCAACTCTCAACTATTCATTCCTAGAAAATTTCCAGATTTCTATTTTCTAAAATCCAACACTTCAAATTTTTATTTCTAGTCCTTCTACTCCATTTCATTTAACTCATTTACTACAACCACAATTCTCAAAATATCCCATTACTATTCAAGATATCCAGAATGTCAATGAGTGCATGTACAATTATTTTCATGTGTGCAAAATTCAAATTCATATGCATGTATGCTGACATTTTGCTGAACATGAAATGCAATTTTTTTCTAACTCTCACATTGCTAGTTTCTCCATTATTGAAATCTAAATTCTATCCCTTAATATAAGGACGGGATGTTACAATTTTTCCCCTTAATAAATTTCGTCCTCAAAATTCCCATCTGATTGATCAATAAAGTAGGGGTTTCATTTTCTTATATGCTTTTCCATTTCCCATATAACTTCATCATCCGAATAATTTTTTCCAAACTACCACAGTTGATAGACTCAAAGGATTTGTCAATCACTTGTTTAGCTATCACACAATCTTCACTATTTCATCAATATATTTAGATTATTCACAATTTTTTTCACTCTGCAAGCTGTCAATACATCTCTGTCGAATCATATCATTATTTTTTGACATACTCACATATCACACATTATAATTCTAAGGTATCTTTATTGATGATACAACTCATAAATCCATGGTCCTATTCTCATAATAGTTTCATATGGACCAATTCAAGTTATGCTTAGTTTCTCCCTTTTTCTTAACCTGTTCACACCTTTATCTCCATCTAGGTAAACCTTGCCAAGGTGATACTCTTCAAAGTATTTCATCTTTCACTTGCTATTTTACATCTCTTTAGTGTAATACACCCAACTCTTATTTCTATCTCACGATATTCCATAACCTCGATGTTCATCCACTTAACTCCTTCGTCATTATCTTGGATCACTTAACCCCTATTATAAATTCATTTCACTCATTAATAGTACCTCGAATCAATTTTGGCCTTTTACCATTTTAGGCCCTCTTCATTTCAATGTAAGGGTGAATGACCCCCTTTTTGTCATAAAATGCCCCATATAGTATTCTAATGATATCACTATGCCTGTAGTCAATTTAAACTATACATTAATCTCATATTCCTATGAACTCCAAAAATATAAGTTTTACACATGTCTCCAATAGTCAAGACTATTGGTAACTTAAACATGTAATCACTTGGTTCTACATTCTTAGCCACTAGATACTAATTCGACGTATTCCTACTATAATGTATAGCTTAGGTTGTTACTCACGCTCTTTCTAATCATATCCTTAGTCAATCCTCTTTATCGGTTACACACCCTTTTTATTTCAACCACAAAGTAACATTTTTCCTATTTGGACTCAAACTTTGTATTCCTTTTCAATTCCTCAATAAGATTCACAATTCTGGATCCTCAGTTTGGACTTTTCTAAACTTTCTATGTAAAATTGCTCTTCAAATTCAATAACTAGAAGTACTTTATTTTGGCCAAATCCTATGCTCTTTATTTCACTAGATTTGGTGACCCCAATATCTGAATTCATGCTTCACTACTATTGGAATTTCTGCTTAATGCATCAAATACTACACTAGCTTTATAGAAAAATATTCATTTGTACAATCCTTTCAAACTCAATAATTACCTCAATCTTTACTGATTTGTATATTCTAGAAATGACTCTGCACATCTAATGTCTCCAAGATCTCAAAGCAATTACCATCATAACAATTCTAAACCATGTATCAAAATCAACACATAAGACTTTAATTATCTCTATGCATATAAAGACCACTTTATACTATTACAACAGATTGTATCTTAATCTCTGATGTGAAACTTCATAAGATACTGCGTAATCTCCAAATCCAAATGGTATAATTAACATTAAGGTTATAGTTCCCCAAAATTCTTTTTACATTCATCATTCATACAGTTTACACATTTTTCCTAAAACATTTTTTTATCAGATGACTAAGATAAGTAAAACTCCCTAAAATTCTCTGTTGGTATCCCATTTTTTAGCATTTCTTTTTACAACTTCGAATCTCATGTATATATTCCTTGTAGTTTCTCTCTTCATTATTTCCTTTATTTTCTTTGGGTCTCCCAATATGCCATGTTCAGATATATACAACCTACATTTTATTTGATCAAGCTAAGATTCACTCTCATTAAACCTGGCGTATAATTATTTCTACCTTTATGATATGTAAAAGTTCCTCAAATGTTCAAAAATATTCTCTTCCCTTTTTGAATACATTCTAAATATCCTCTACGATCAGTCACTAATTGATACAATTTTTCTTGGATCACGTTAATCTTCATTACCATAATACCGTCGGAGGCATGGTTAACTCTAACAGATATAACCCAAATTTCCTTCTATCCATGATTAATTCTTGTAATTTCTTAAGTAATTATTCCTCGAATGAGGTAATATTATCACATGTTATTTTTAGTCTCCCCATTAACTTCCTTTCTTGAATGATTTTCTCCTTTCATTTGATTTCTTCTAATTTCGCATTGACTTCTTTTAATGTCTGTTCATTCATACTAATTTCTACACACATTTCAATTTATTTGCAATCATAACTTCCTGTGTTAGTAACACATTCATCAGATATAATTTGTATCTCTCGAACATATTTACATAGAATATATTGTAGACCTAAGTCCTCCTCACTTTAATATAATGTCTCCTCAAAGTCAGCAATCCAATCATATAGTTGAATACTTCATATTAAACGAAATGCATATATTCTCAATAGCATACTCTACCTCTTATGCCTGAGCCTCCTCTAGGGATATGACTCCCATATTCACTTTTGATTTATTACATATTCATTTATGATTTGTTTCTTCATTGATCACTCTTAAACTGAATTGTCTAATCAACTTAACCTAATTTAGGAAAATTCTTCTTTGAAGGAAGAATTTCTTGCTATTATCATCGATACTGTTCATATAACTCTTATCAATCAACTGTCTTAATCATCTCTTATCGATTATTCTTAGTACCTCAAAAAGATCAATTTCTATCATTTTGAACACGATCATAATGATTTATGCATCAAAATTCAATGATGTAGTGGACACGATCACATATGCTTAGGTGTGTATCATCAAAGTCATCCCATTCTATTTAGAGATTTATTTCTGATAGATCACCGCTTATCTTGCAATAGTAATACTTTGATCTCAAATGATCCCAGATAATATTTCTTTATCCTTACCACATTCGGGGTTTCCTTGCATTGACATATGCTAACATCAACTTTATCTTAATTTTCTAGAATTTACCTCTTCTAGTGTTACATCATTCTATGATAATTCCACTACCGTATGGAGTGCATTCACTCTTCCCATTTGATTCCTCATCTTTTTCTTAATCTTATACGTACATAAAATTCCCTCCTATATGCATTTCAAATTTTCTTCTTACTACACACCATTCATCTCTCGTAAAGTCAATTATGTCTACTTCCTTCCCTTTTTATTCCTTCCCCATTCCTATCTTATCTTCCTATTGTCATTTATTTTATCTTCCATATGTACCTCCTCAAACAATTCAAAATTATAGATATATAATCATCAATAAATTCTGATATCAATTTCCACTAATATATTCTTACGATGGATCATAACTCTTGTCACATTAATCAAACAACTACTTCAATTCCAAATCCATCTCCGTAATATCATAAAAATTTCTGTTTTCATTACATTCTACTTGCACACCTTAATCTCATCATTTCTACTTATCTCCCTATGTTCCTCACACAATCATGACAATATATTCACTTCTCTATCACATTCGAAAGTATACCATTACAGTACAATATTGATATCATGTTCCATAATACATACACCAATACAAATGTAGTGAATCTTTATCTATCATATCAAACCATATATTATTTCTCCTTTCCAATTATCCACATATCATCGTACATACATATGATCGCAATCAATTCAGAATCATAGATAGCTAGTCATCCTAAAATTCTTATCTCGATTTCACAGACATATTCTTAAGCTAAATCATAACTCTTATCACTTTTAACCGACATTCATTTCAAGTCCAAGTTTGACCTCTCCAGGCCATAGAAAATTTTGTTTTCTTTCAACTCGGCTTATACACTTTAGGTCTCATCATTCATATTGATATCACTTCTTTCCTTAATCAGTCCATGACAATGTATTCACATTTATATAACATTCGAAGATATATTACCACAATACAATATGTATATCATGTTCAATGATACAACCATATATACAAATATAGTGGACCTTTATCTATCATACAAAACCAGATACTATTTCTCATTTCTAACTGCCTATAAACCTTCATTGCCTCACATTCTGATATATCATCATTCTTTCCAGTGCTTTTGACAGCTCAAATTCTTAAGGAATGCTCATGCATGTGACTCATATAAATGTGACTCAGACTGGGAGATCAGTTGCCGCTGTCTGCTATGACATGCCAAGAATGCATGTACCTTGACACCTATTTCAGAAAATGCCCATATAAGATAGTAATTCTAGGCTCTGATACTAACTAAATGTAATACCTTACTCCTGCAAGACACGTGCTCTACATTTTGGGTGATATTCGAGTCCATGCCCTGTTAGGGTGGCATGTTAGAGCACTCAATCATTCAAAAATTAGTACAAATTTTTTTTTGGAAACAACAACAAACATATGCGGAAATAATAACCAATTCGGGCCCACTTTCATTCATAAACATTTTCAATCAACATAATACAATCAATAGAATTTCAATAGCCAATTAGGCCACATTACAAATACAAAACACTTTAATCATAATGTCTTTACATTCCACCATAAAAATTTTTGTATACACATTATACAAAAATTTTGAAATACATTATTTTACCGAAATCGCATGATACAAATTTATAAAAAAAATAGGAAACACTAATGCAAACGAGGACTGATCCCGACCTCTATCTTTCACTTATATGTTGTAGGTATACTCCCGTTTGCATAACGGGGTATTCTTCTGATCCTTAAAAATATTTGCAAATTTTAGGTGAGTTTTGCGAACTCAATGAGTGACCATCATCGATGGCTCACCTAGTCACATAACACATAATTCACATTCATAACATTTAACACTTCACATTCAATGCACTTTATTCATTCATATTATGCATAAGTAGTGCATATGAGACCTACTTTTTATTTGTTACTTTGTTGTGACCGACTGCCTAAACTGTCCCATATCCATTAGATACCGTGCTCATTACTAACTGTCCCTTATCTGTTTGGGGGATACAGGGCTCATTTTACATAGTAAGCCTTAGGCTCTTAATCACTGTTGAGCTCGAGGCTCATTTTCACTCGTTGCGCTTTAAGCTTTGATCGGTAGCTACTATGGTTACGATTCCCATTATGTTTCATACATTCATGAAATGGAATCCTCAATCACATTTGCATATTCTCATTCACACACATTCACATATCATTGGACCGTAGTCCGACATTCAACATTAGAGTTGAGTATCACTTTTTTTCATATACAAATGCACATTCAAAACATGTTTATCATCAGACCGTGGTTCGGCATTTAACAATCATATTATGTACACTTATTTCACCTCATTCACTTACAAGTAACACTTCAATATCTAAATCAAACATCACAATCATCGGACCTGCTGTCCGGAAATCAATACAATCATTCACATTCATATGAGTATTTAGTAGTCAATCAATACAAAATTCAAAACAGAACAAACAATGAATGAGACCATCTAGGTCTACTCATAGGACGCTCCAGATTAGCATTTGCTTCCAAATTTTGAAAATGTCTAAATGCGGACACTTAACCTACACAACCAATTTATGCAAAACACACGTTGCACTCACATTAATAATGGCACACTTATAAGCATTTATTTATGCACAATTGTATAAATGGACTATGTACAATGCATACTTAATGACAATCATGGGTACTTTACCAATTTCATAACTTAATCACTCATTTAAATCACAACCTCAATCATTTGATACTTTGATATCAATAACTCATTCACTAATTTACCAATATAATCCCATATGTGACTAGTGAAGAGGAAAAACAGAGTATATGTGTGTATGTGTGTGTGTGTGTGTGTTACAATCAGCTTTCTGCTTAAATCTTAATATTTTGTCTTCATTCCTATTTCATTTTAGTTCACAAATCACAACCAAATCAAAAATCTATCATTTTTCATAATCATCCAAAAACCAAAACACTAACGCATTTCATCACATTTTCTGCACTTCTTCACTTTCCATTTTTTATACATTTCTAACTTTTGTATTTTCTTCATTAATTCCTCTAACTATCACTTTAATCATTCTTTCACATTTCTAGACATCACCATACACCTATCTCTTAACTCTAAATTCATTTTTATTCATCTTTAAAAACACTCAAAAACTTACGTAAATCAATATATATATTAACAGTAAAAACATCAACATAACAGAGCATTACATATTCATGGTTCCAAAATTTTCTGATCTGATCACATAAACATTTTCATTGATCTTTCAACTCCAAAAACTAGTTTAACACTATCCAATAACATTTCAATCATCAACTTCAAAGAAAATTATCATGTATGACACACTAAATCTCCTCAATCATTTTCCTGAAAATAAGAATATCATTGTTCTTAACCATTTATCAGTGAACTAACGATGTATGCTTCATTTCATACAAAAATACATAATCATAACAAGCTTACTTGCTTGAAGTTCCAATATCTACAAAATTACGTAACCCTAATCCCTCATGCACCCACGTACATCAACTTGAAAATTGACAGGGAGGTTCGGTTTTTCTTGGGATAGAAGAAAAAAATCAAAGTAGAAGTGATGACAAACAGACAAAAACAAGATTTAACTTTGGTAAAAATTTGACAAAAAACTCTATGCTGGAGGAACTCTAGAGAAAGAAGTTTCTAGAAAGATAAAGACAAATACAATAGCTTGTCTTTCAAGGGTAACAAAAATTTTAACTTTATAACTTGGACACCTGTCAATTTCTTATCCACTTATCCACTTTCCTTCATTAATACTTACTTAAGTGTAATTTATACTTAAGTTTAAAACTTAATAATACCACTGAAATCACAAGTTATAACTCATAAAGTCATTTTCAAATTTTTCCATAAATACAACATTTCGGGTTAACTTTGCATGTTCTTTTTGACCCCAATATAAAAGTTATTTTGTAATACTTTCTTCTAGAAACATATTTCCCTATGTCTTATGTCTCCATTGACACCAAAATCATTCAATTTAGTTTAGTGATTTGAATGATATACCTTAAACATTTTCGAATTGCCCTTATTCAAAACAGTTCACTATGCACAACTTCCATCAAGAATTTAAACATCTTAGAGACTGATTCAAAATTTGACTTCTTCAGATGATTTATAACCCTATATCTTTAGTTTATTCTAATTTAAAAATTATCTCATTTGGAATCTACAAATCCAGATATAATCAAAATACTAAAGTGTGTTTTGTAAAATAACTCCAGTTCACTATTCCAACATATTCCCTCAATTTCATTCAATCAATCTTTTTTCCATCAATTCAGAATGTTACCAATTTTTGTAGAGAGATAGCACAATGTGTGAGGAATCTATTGTCCTACGGATTCCTTTAGAGGTCGAATAACAAAGATTGGGTTGAAGGAATCCAACAAGGTTCCGTCCTCCATCTTATTGAACATGTTCGGGACAAATAGCATAACTTGCTCTAGAGATATCAAATCAAGGTTATTATTAGAGGGTTAGAAAGAAGATTTCAATATATACAATTTTTGTGAAGGCATTGAAGTGAGATTTTATCATCTAAAAGGTCAAAATTGGACTAGAAGATACATTATGAACAATGACCAGAAGAAGGTTATGAACAGTACACAGAAGATATATTGCAATTGGCACAGCTTTCTCTAGAGATATCGGATTAAGTAGTTCTTTAGATGGTTCCAAAGGGAACGTCAAGATCTATAACCTTCATGAAGACCTTGAAGACAAATTCTATCATCTGAAGGGTCAATGGGACCAGACGATAGGATCTGATGAACAGTACACCAGACGATATGACGTCATCACTAGATGACATGACGTCACCATACTATACGTCCTCACCAAACGAAACATCCTCACCAAATGATACATCATCACCAGATGATACATCTTGATCAAATGATATGTCCTCACCAGATGATGCGTCATCACCAGAAGACACGTCATCACCAGATGATACGTCATCACTAGACGATACATCCTATACTTATGAGCGTCTCTATTATAAGGATCATAAATTTTGAGTCCGATATCCAAAAATTATAAACTTTATATCAATGGAAAGCTAAAAGAAAGATATACAACTTTTATGAAGACAATTTTATCAAAATCCTTCTAAATCAATACAGTTTTTTCATGGAAGTTTCAGATCAAATTTAACTCCCTTAACTATTCATTCCCAATAACTTCTCAGATGACTTCTATTCACTAAAATCCAACACTTCAATTTTTATTTCTAGTCCTTCTACTCCATTTCATTTAACTTATTCACTATAACCACAATTCTCAACGTATCCCATTATAATTCAATATGCCCGGAATGTCAATGAGTGCATATACAATTATTTTCATGTGTGCAAAAATTCAAATTCACATGCATGTATGCTAACATTATGCTGAGCATTAAATGCAAATTTTTTTCTAACTCTCACATTACTATTTCTCCATTATTGAAATCTAAATTCTAACCCTTAATATGGGGAAGGCATGTTACATTAATGCCACACTTCAATCAAAAACCTTAAAACATTAAATTTATGAGTCCTTTCTACTTATATGTCTGTCACTAGTTCCATCTATTTTCAATGTAAAATTCCTACTCACACTTGACATCCTAACAAAATAGATAAAGAGAGAGCGAAAGAGGTTCGCAAGTGGGTATCAGGAGCCAAAAGAGGTAAGAATAAAAAGAGGTAACTTGTGTTTAATAATGTTGAGATTAAAAAAGGTACGCAAGGGAATTAGTAAGTAAAATCTGTTACACAAGTGGGTATTTTACGTTTTCTGACCCTCTATTTGTTTCAATTTTATATGATTATAGTTGGTTTTCTAAATATTCTCATTGTTCTTCTCTATTTCTCACACAATCATTGCATTTTTTGTTTTTGTCTTTGCTTACTTTTTTGTTGGGATTTTTAAGTAAAGGTGGATAATTGAAGTAAATGGAGCTCCTAACACCTTTATGCCAATGAGACATATTAGCTTCAAGTGGATTGTCCAAAGCGTTATCCTATGGAAGCTCCTCATGTTTCTAAGTCATGTTTATTTATTTATAAAAAAGTCTGCATCTTTACTTATGCCTAATTGTTGGGTCTTGATTAATATTTGTGTCTTGACAACAGTCTTTTTTGGGTAATAAACTAGGAATGGCCTTTGACATTTGGGTTTTGAGAGTGAATGATGAACATTATAAAGTGATGGAAGATGAAGCCAATAATTCTGATATACTCGCTTAGATGAAGGCTCAAAATAGTTTAGGAGAAGGGTCGCGGCCATGACAAAGTCAGATGATTCTGTTTCTTCATCATGCTTTATTCTTATTGTTTAAAGAAGTTGTACTTTGGAAGTTACCTATGTTTTCAATGAATATTTTGTTGGATTACTTTCCCATTTCATCACCCTACCTTTTTCTCCTAATTGAAAACAAACTACTTTAATTATGGATAATTTCAGTCACTCTACCGATCTTGAAATTGTTTTCATGATTTTTATAGCTTATCTTTCTTATATGATAGCTGACGTATAAAGTTGCTCTCATTGACATAGATAAACCTTGAGTTATTCTAGTTACACCGTAATTTTTTCAATCTCAACATTATTAATTTGTAAATTGGTCTCTACATTTATTATTTTGTCTATCCGAATTGTTAAAGTTGTAATAAAAATCTTTTATGTGAAGAATATTCTTTTTGTTGGTATAATTTAATGATATTTTACTTTTTGTATATACAATGTTTCAAATTACCAATTATCTTTGTATTATTTTTTTTATAATAAAGTAACAAAAAAATAAATATTATATACAATAATATGGATTAAATGTTACAAATAATTATAATTAACATGGCATAACATTTCGTTAAAATATATACTAAAAATTTGATTACATTTCATAAAATTTTTTAAATATGCTTTCAAAACTAATTGTTTTTAGCTACGTTTGAAAAACGTTTTAGTGATGATTAATGTTACTCTTTTAGCTACGTTTAAAAAGCATAGTTAAAAACAATTAGTTACATTTTTGAAAGTATAGCCGAAATTTTTTTTCTATGTTTCCGAAATCGTAGCTACTAATTTTTAGCTACGAAAATTAAGCATAGCCAAAATGTACTCGCAATGATTTCTCAAAGCGACAATAATAGTTTTTTGCCATGAAAATAAAGCATAGTCAAAAACTATTAACAATGATTAATGCAAAACGTCAACTATGGTTTTTAACTACCGAGATTTGATGACATTTTTGGCAACAAATATAAATTGTCGCTAATGACTATTAGTGACGATTTTGAGACTTTTAGTGACGAATTTTTTCGTAGCTAAAAATGTCGTTTTCATTGTAGTGATATTATATACACAATATGAATTAAAAATGTAACAAATAATTTCAATTCAACAAGGCATAACATTTATTTAAAATGTATAATAAAATTTTGGCTACAATTTACAAAATGTAGGTTAAAACAGTGAAACTTTTTTGCATCATTTTCAGAAACGTAGCTAAAAAAAATTTGGCTATGTTTTTTAAAATGTAGCTAAAGGATTTCGAGTATGTTTCCAAAAACATATCTATTAGTTTTTAGCTAGAAAAACTAAGCGTGGTCAAAAGATATTGGTGATAATTTTTCAAAACGTTGCTAATAATTTTTCGCTACAAAAATAAAAAGTAAGCAAAAGCTACTAGTGACGATTAGCGAAAAACGTCATTTATAGTTGTCAACTATAGCAATTTAGTGACATTTTGACAACGAATATAAATCATCGCAAATGACTGTTAGCGACAATTTTGAGATTTTCAACTACGATTATTTTTTTTTGTAGTCAAATGTCTTTTTTGTTACATTGCGAACGAGGAGAAAGAAAATAAAATAACTTTGACAAAGATGACATAGTATATTTGTAATGACTTTGTCAAAGAGGATCTCTATCTAAAGAGGACATCGCCCTCTCCTTGTTGCCCAGTTAGTCTTTGTTAATAATTGAGAATGGTCCTGCGCAGAAAATACAGATACTAGAGGCAGTAATTTACCATTAATTTTTTGGACCACTTAGTAAACCAATCCGCGCATTTGGACGGTCCAAATGGAACCTTTAGAACCGGATGGTCCAAAACGGAAGTACACATGTGCAGCGTGTGTAATTATATGGGTGGAAGCCGGTCCAAATTCAACCATTAGAACTGGATGGTCCAAAGCACAAGTACACATATGCAGCATGTGTAGTTTTATATGGGTGAAAGCTGCCCTTGCATGGTACCCTCTTGCCATTCATAGTGCCTGCATGGCAGTCACGTGCCTCTGGACCATCCCATCCCCCGTTCATCTCTATACCAATTCTGATGCTGCTTTGACATTTGATGGAATTTGCTTTAGACGTGGACTGCATTCATTTAGTACGTTAATTTGTTAAATTGGAATTATGTTTGAAAACTATATTTTCTGTGTTATTATTATTACCATATTTAGCATGTATATTATTACCATCTATATTTTCTGTGTTATCTTCATCTAAACCGGTCGACTAAAAACCTAATTTCAAATAAGCCTCCGTATCCATTATCGATGCTTTTTCAAGTAAGAGATTGAAGAGAAGGTAAATCCATGTAATTTACTTGGTTCAACATGTTTGACAATGGTGGCCGGAATAAGAAATCTAACTTCGAATAATCAAACACAATCATCCTGGCTGGCTCTCCCAGTTCTTTAAATTCTTTTCCTTTTTTTTTTTTTTAGTTGAAGTGCAAGCTGACTGCAATTACTCGCCAATGTCACACAAGTTAACATGTATGTTGACAGATAACGACTGAAGGTGCCTTCTTAAATGATTATAACAATTATACTTCTACTGAAGATAAAAGATTGTTGATACATAAAAAATGAGGGAATATTGACAGATAAGTTAAGGTAATGCTGCCGACGATTGAGGTTACTGTGGGCAATTGCAACAAATCCTAACTTCAATCGTCATTCAATATGTGATCCTTAAACTAAGAAGACTCTAAATCGCTAAACAATAAAATACAAAATTTCTATCTTGTGTAATAAACACTAAAGCATGACAACACACAAAAACATGAAGAAAGACTTTACCTGAGGTGACACTTAAGTAGTGTACTGTGCAGTGGTTTTCATCATAATGTTATCATTCTGTTATAAAGAATAAGTTTTTGTGTTCAACTCACCAAAAGTGTCCTCATATATTGAATATGATGTTATAACTATAAAGAGAATTATGACACTGGTGTCCTTGTCACCATCCTTATAAGCCGTAAATGCCTTATTCAGGCCCTCAATCACAAGGCTGTACTTATCAAAGTAACTATGGAGTTTCTAATCTTTTTCGAGCATTAATGCTTGAGACATTGCATAGGTTGTCTACATGCTGAGATTTCTTATGATTGTATTTTTGGCTAACAAAATTATCAATTCATTGTACAAGAGAGGAGTACAATCGCTTGTAGTTTGAGTTGAAGCATAGGTAGACGATAACATGACTTGCCTGATGGGAGAATAATTATTTTGTACATTAAAATCAATTAATTTATTATACGTTTATGACATATTTAATTAAATAATTTTTTATCTTCTGTATTTTTTTTATTATTAGTATATAAGATGATAAGTCTAGAATAAAGTTATGAATATCGTACCAGGCTAGGTACCGGATTGGGTTCTGGAACAGAGCTGTATCGGTACCGGGTACCGTTTTTGACAATTTTTAAAATTTATAAAATAGTCCCTAAAATTTTTAAAAATGCAAAATAGTCCATATTAGTATATTGTACAGTTGTACTGTATACTTTACTAGTTTACTGTTTACATCAACCATGCTTTCAAAAATCTTAATAGTAA
>JANZLF010000008.1:34691788-34704099 GCA_026546835.1 Erythroxylum foetidum | reverse complement strand
GTCAATAATGGAATGCACAACATAATATATATATATATATATATATATAAAATAAAGGCAAATATAGAAGTAGGAAAAATGAAAGATTAAGAAAACTTTTCTAAGCCATTTGTAGCAAGTTATTTAGTATTTGTGTGAGAAATATATAAATTGTTTTACCTTGAACAAAAGTAACAAAAAGAAAAGCTATATATGCAAATGTACAAGGAAAAAAATTAAATGAAATAAGTTCTAAACAAATGGAGAACAACATAAACAAAATGAAAACTATAAAGAGACATGGTTGTGCAATCTCTTTTAGAGAGATATGATCGTGTAATCTCTTTCCCTATCCGTGTGGGTGCCTATGTCCTCAATAAGCATGTTTTTGCATTGTTTTACTTATTTTTTTTCCTATTTTACTACCATTAACAAAATAAATCCTTCCCTTGCTTTCTTTCTAAAAAATTGAAAATAAAACAAATACAAAACTCTAATATAATATGAATAAAAAATTAAATTGATGAAAATTAAATAAATATAAAAATTTGGGCTAGGTTAAAACAACATAAACCAACAATGAAAATAAACGCTCCGAATTTGAAATACTAATTGGAGTTTTTAAAACTTCTTAATTATTTTGATGGGTTACCTACTAATAAGAGCTTCATTAGAATTCTTTAACTAGACTCTTTATTTAAAATTTGTTGAATGATAGAGTAATAGAATTGTTTCCTGCTTCTCTAAGAGTTGTATATGCTTAATATAAAGGCCTCTTTTTTTAAATTTAAGATTTTTTTCTTAATCAATCCTTCTTTGTCCTGTATGGAACTTAGTCATCTTCTTTCTTTTTCCCTCTCCCTCTCATGGTATGGACCTTTAATACACCTTAAGGATGATAAGATTTAATGTTCTTTTAACCAATCAGAAACTTGAAATCCTTTATGAGAAAGAGACTTAGTTTTCACATTTAAAGCATAAAAGATGTCATTATCTCCACTTCTTCCACTATTTTTTTCTCTTCCTAAATTTACTTACAATTAGTGTCAATAATTGCATACCTCACTCCTTCAGATTCACCTTTAACTTGCTAAGAAAAGATCCTTGCCCTCTTGTATTGATAGCATTGATCAACTATCTGATAAAGCAAACACACGTAAGAGGGGACTGAGTTGTCTGTGACTTAAAAAAAGAAGCTTGTTAAAATTTAGAAAACAAAAGGAGCCTATTAAAAATGAAAGGAGCTTGTTAACTTTTAAAAAGCAAAAGGGGCCTATTATTGATTAAAAATGAAAGGAGTTTGTTAACGTTAAAAATAAAAGGAACCTGTTAAAAAGGGAAAGGAACCTATTAACGAAAGAAATATCTTGCAATATTAAAATAGAAGGAGCCTATTCCAAATGTGAAGGAGCCGTTTATAAATTAAACACACACACTGTAATGTAAAAATTTAAAATTTAAGAGAGAGTGACATAGTCGATTTATACTAGTTTGGCTTATAATGAAGTCTACGTCCAATCCCCAACTATTCAACTTGAGTATTTCACTATAAAACTCAAAGTAGTAAATTTTCATGAGCTTCTCCAAGCTCACAAGTACACATTTTCAAGGTTCTTCAACCTTTCACACTTGTAGTGTTTAACAAGCCCCTATAAGCTCTTAATAGATATGACTTTTAATAATATTGATGTGGCTGAAGTATTTCATAAATCTGTGTGTTTTTTCATAAATGCGGTGGCTCTTCTTTAAATAGATGTTTTCTATAACTAGTCGTTGCTTAATTTTAATTTTGAGTTGACTTTGTATCTAATAAATCTTCGATATCATCTCTGCTAAAATCTTCCAATATTCAGACATTAAGAGAAAAGTTTTGACAAGAATAACGGAGCTAATTGTTCTAATTATGTGATTGGTAAGATTCTTCTAGATATTGTGGTATCTTTTCCAACAAGGTAAGTTCATTAAGAAGGTTTTCATATAAAAAATCCTATGATAGCATTTCCTTTTAAGAATTATATCGTTACCCATACAAGGAAAAAAATCCAATTTGAATTTTAAAATACTATAGAATTATGATCAAAATCATTAATAATAAACCTTGAGCTAACAATCTCTCCCTTTTTGATAATGATAAGCAATAACAGATATTTTCAAATTTCAAATAATAATAAAGGATTTCAAAAGATACTTATAAACTTTATATGTTCTTACTCACGATCAGGATTAGAAGGAGCCTTGCTTACAACCTCTAAAGAAAGGAGCCTATCATTTGTAAGATAACTAGGATGCAATCATATTATATCACATATTTAAACTTTACAGATTTAGTTTAAGAATATTTCAACAGTTGGAAAATATATCACAGATATATCATCAAACGCAAATATATCATTAACTCTTCTCTTTTTTCATTATCAAAAAGAGATAAACAGTCATGAAGTAAGAAAAAAATCACAAATATGTAAAAGGAAAAATATGCATTAAGAAAATAGAAGGAGCCTGCTAATATTTGTAAAGAGAAGTAATCTTCATACAGAATTAATATTAGATAATCTACACATACTAAGCTATTTTCTTAACACACAAAATCTATTTTCAGAGAGTGGTTTAATAAAGATATCAGCTACTTGACTTTAGTTTTAACATGTAAAAAAGATCAATGGTCCCTTCTAAAACATGATCTCTAAGAAAGAGATGTTTTATTTCTATATGTTTAGTCCTAGAATGATTCACAAGATTTTTAGAGAAATTTATTGCACTTGTATTGTCCTACAGTATAGGAATATGATCAAAGTTTAGGGAAAAATCTTGGAGTTGATGTTTCATCCATAAGATTTGAGCGTAACAGTTAGCAACTGCTATATATTCCACTTCAGTTATCGAAAGCACTATGCAATTTTGTTTCTTGCAAGACTAGGAAAATAGACATCCTCTAAGAAATTGGTACTGATCACTTGTGTTTTTCCTATTAACTTTATCACCTGTGTAAGCTACATAACAAAAGCCAATTATGTTAAAAGAACCAATTTTTGGATACCAAACAAAAGTCCAAAGTCCATAGTTTTACAAAGATAACAAAAGATCTTCTTGACTACTTAAAGGTGGCTCTCTTTTGGATTTGATTGAAAGCATGTACAAAGACACACGCTAAGCATAATATCTGGTCTTGAGCTTGTAAGGTATAGTAGTGATCCATTCATTCCTTTATACTTTGTCTCATTCGTAGCCTTGCCTTCTTCATCCTTATCAAGTTTACTTCTAGACGACATTAGAGTACCTATCGGTTTGGAATTCTCAAAATGATATTTCTTAATGAGAACCTTTATGTATTTGTCTTGACTAATGAAGATTCCTTTTTCTGTTTGCCTAATTTGCAACCCAAGAAAGAAAGATTGTTCTCCCATCATACTCAATTGAAACTCACTTTACATTAAAGTTGAGAATTTTTCATAGAAGGATTGATTAGTAACACCAAATATTATGTCATCAATATATATTTGCACTATGAGTAAATTATTCTCCTTTTTCTTAATGAAAAAGTTTTTATATACCTTTCCTCTTTTGAAGTTATTCTCAAGCAGAAAGTTACTTAGCCTCTCATACCATGCTCGAGGAGCCTGCTTTAGACCATATAGAGCTTTAGTCAACTTCATTAAGTAATTAGGATGGTTTTCATCTTTAAAACTTAGAGTTTGCTTAATTAAACACTTGTTCGTTAATATATCCATTTAAGGAGGAGGCACTTTTAACATTCATTTGGAATAATTTAAATTTTCTATAGCATGCAAAGGCAAATAAAATTCTAATCAATTCTAATTTAGCAACAGGAACATAATTTTCATCAAAATCAATACCTTCTTGTTGATTATAATCTTAAGCTATAAGTCTAGCTTTGTTTCTTACCACCTTACCATTTTCGTCAAGTTTGTTTTGAAATACCCAATGAGCTCTAATAATTTACTTATTTTGGATGAGGTACCAGATTCCAGACTTTGTTTTTGTCAGATTGATTTAGTTCGTCCTTCATAGCTGAAACCTAATTTTCATTAGTAAGAGCTTTTTCAATAATCTTTGGTCCTAATTGTGAGATGAGGACAACATAATTTTTTTTTAAAGAACATCTAGTTCTTAGACTTTCATAAGGGTCTTCCAGGATGTACTAATGTATATCTTGACCTCTCCATTCTCTTGGTGTTCTTCATTACATAGGTTTCGACTGAGATGAAGGAGCCTGCTCCATCCTATCTTCAAAGACCTTTTTGATCATGTAATTTTGAAGATATTATAGGTGTAGTTTGAGTTTATGACATATTTTTAGGAATTCAAGGATGCTCTTCATTATCTGAATCAGCTATTATTGTTGAGGGTAGTGCTTCATCAAATACCACATGTATTGATTCTTCTTTCCTTTTTATTCTTTTATTATAAACTTTGAATCCTTTGCTGGTAGTATTGTAACCCAAAAAAAATAGTTTCATCTAATCTTACATCAAATTTTCCAAGGTTGTCCTTTCTATTATTTAATACGAAACATTTACAACCAAATGCTGGAAAGTAAGCAACATTCAATTTTGTTCATTTCCACAACTCACAGGGTTTTTTTTTTAAATAGGTCTTATAAGGAACATGTTACATATAGGAAGTTGATACAGTCTCTGCCTAGTAACCATAAGGTAGACTACTTTCACAGCATTGTTCTGGCCATATCAACGAGAGTCCTATTCTTTCTTTCAACAATTCCATTATGCTGAGGAGTCATTGGGCATGTAAAATTACAATTTATACCATTTTCATTACAAAAGTCTTCAATTTTTCTATTATCAAATTCTCCTCCTTGGTTACTTAGAATTGATGTAATGCAGTGCCCTTTTTCAATATGAATTTTTTTTGTAAAACTTCTAAAAAACTTCAAAAGTATCATCCTTATTTGATAGAAAATATACCTATATAAAGCTAGAATATTCAACCATAATGTTTACATTCGAAGCTTTAAGTCTTAATAGGACCAAATAAATCATATGTACAAGTTCAAACTGTTGCTTAGTAGAAACAATATTTTTAAGAGGGAAGATGCTTCTGATATGTTTTCCTTTTAAACAAGCTTTGTAAACCTAATTATTCTAAAACTTCATGTCAGGTATTTCTCTTACTAACTTATTTTTGGATAATTTTGATAGAATGTTCATGCTAGCATGTCCAAATATCCTATGCTAGATAAATGAATCCTTTTCTACTAAAACAAAACATTTGACATTTTGTGAAGACATATCTTCTAATTGAGCACAATATATATTATGATTTTTTGGACCAACAAATACAATGTTTCCATTAAGATTATCAATAATTTCATAATGGGATGTATAGAAAGTGTGTCTATAACCCTTATCACATAATTGACTTACACTTAACAAGTTATGTTTCAAACCATCAACATAAAGAATATTATCAATAGAAGTAGAATTGAAGTCGCCAATTTTACCAATTCTAGTGATTTTTGCCTTGTTTTTATCGACAAAGACAACATTACCTCTTTCTTTCCTTTCAATAGAGTTGAAATGTGATATTTCACCTGTTATGTGTTTCAAACAACCATTATTAACTATCTATTGATTTTATCTTGTCTTTATTCTAAAACATATTTGTAGAATAAAGACAAGAGAAAATTAGTGGATAGTTAATAATAGTTGTTTGAAACACATGACAGGTTATTAGTTTGAACTTTAGGTCTCCAAACATACATTTGAGATAATTTTTTTCATTTTTCGAAAGTTACAGGAATGAATAATATGACCATGTTTACCACAGTAATTGCAAAAAACAAATGAATGAGAATTATTGTAAGTTTTGCTATTTATCAGGTTCTTATTATTTTGACTATGGCTACTATTGGATTTAACAAAGAAATTTTTGTATGGCCTAACATTATTATTTTCATTATATCCTATTCCAACCTTATCAAAAGCACCTTTACCATTCCCAAATAATGCATCAATATTGTTCCTTTCATCAATAAAATTGGCAAGATCCTAGACTAGAGAAATGATTTTTTTATTAATTTTTTTTTCTATAAATTCTAGAGTTGCAACTTTTTCTTCTAATTGTTTTACCTCGATAGAATCATTTTCAAGAAATGCATTCTCTAACTAACTTACCTTTTTTTTCCAAGAATTCCTTTTTGAATACCTTTTGCTTATTGTCATTTTCAAGAGACATAATTCTAGACAACAAATTCTTGTTCTTATATTCTGGTGATTTAATCTTATTCGTCAAGGATGCATCATTATTTTTGTACTTCTCAAACTTTTTGAAATGCTATGTAAGTTTTTGATCATGCATCTCATACATAATATATATTAAATATACACAGGAAAAAATAAAATCAAACCTAAAAATACAGGTCTACTTATGCATATAGATATAAAAATGAAATGTAAGATGTTTACATACCTTTCTGACGATCTTCTTTATTCTTTAATCTTCTCCATATTGGGTTGTCATAAACCAAAACAATCATCATAGGCCATCTTTAATGAAAGTCCACACGAAGATAGGAGGATGAAATCTCAGTGGGAGATGGCTAGAATTCTTTCTTTATGCTAGCAAAGACAAGAACTCTTGTAGAGTTAAAGAGAAAAAGAGTGTGATTGTGAAAAAAAAACCTTTCTTTCACTTGTATCTTACACAAAATGCATGCAAAACATCTATTTTTTCTACACCATTTGGCCTTTCATAACCCACATCACTAATGGAGAGTCATGGGAAGTTAATGGTCATAAATAACATGTATTAATGTAAGTTATGGGAAGTTAATTACCATGAATAGCATGCATTAATGGAAGTTTGGGAAATTAATGGCCAAATAAAATTAAGATCAACATCAAATCCATAAATGTATGAACATTTAAATAATGAAAATGGCCTTTACTAATCATAAAGTGATTTGTATAATAAGTGATAAAGGTGATTACTTTTAGAGCACTTCTCTAACAAACTCCCACTTGCACTAAAGCCAATCGTCTTGATATCTAATACCATCGGCGTGTACATGTGACACAAAACTCTTTTGGAAAATAGGCTTAGTTAACAAATCAGCTATATTCTGATCGGTGTGAACTCTCTCTATCTTGACATCATGTTTACCAATGATTTCTCTAATCAAATGGTAGCGTCTGAGTACATGTTTGGACTTATGATGAAACCTCGGCTCTTTTACCTACGTTATAGCCCCATTGTTGTCACAATACAACTATACTGTGTCAGCGATGCTCGGAACCACACCAAGTTCCATGATGAACTTCTTCATCCAAACCACTTCCTTTGCCACTTCTGAAGTTGCAATATACTCCGCCTCTGTCGTCAAATCTGCAATCATCTCTTGTTTGGAACTTTTCCAACTAACTGCATCACCATTCAATGTGAATACATATCTAAATTAGGATCTAGAGTCATCCCTATTGAATTGGAAACTGGCATCAGTATACCTGCTTACCATAAGATTACCTTCTCCATATACCAAGAATAGATCCGTAGTTCTTTTCAACTACTTATGGATATTCTTGACAGCCACACAATGAACCTTACCAGGATCTGACTGATATCTACTCGTAACACTTAAAACATACGATATATCAGGTCTAGTATATAATCTAGCGTATATAATTGATCCTATAGCCAAAGCATAAGGAATCAAACTCATGCGATTCCTCTCATCTTGTATCTTTGGACACATAGATTTAGAAAGTGTAATCCCATGTACCATAGGAAGATAACCTCTCTTGGACTGTTCCATGCTAAGCCTTTTTAATATCTTGTCTATGTATGTAGACTAGGAAAGACCAAGCAACCTCTTAGATCTATCTCTATAGATCCTTATCCCCAAAATATAAGTTACTTCTTTAAGATCTTTCATAGAGAAGTTCTTAGGTAACCAAATTTTGACTGATTGCAAAGTAGAGACATCATTTTTTAATAGCAATATGTCATCTACATATAATACAAGGAACATGATTGCATTCCCACTAACCTTCTTATACACACTTGGCTCATCCGAATTTTGTGAGAAACCAAACTCTTTGATTGTCTCATCAAATTGGATATTCCAACTCCTTGATGCTTGCTTCAATCTATAAATGGATTTCTAAAGCTTGTATACCTTTTCTCCATTCATAGATATGAAACTATCAGATTGTGTCATATACACATCCTCAGTTAGGTTTTCATTAAGGAAAGTCATCTTCACATCTATTTTCCATATCTTATAAATCATAATGAGCTGTAATAGCTAGGAGTATCCTAATGGATTTAAACATAGCTATTGGGCTAAATGTTTCATCATAGTCAACACCTTGCCTTTGACGATAACCTTTAGCTATAAGCCTAGCTTTATGGGTAACTACATTACCCTCCATGTCAATTTTCTTCTTGAAAACCCATTTGCACCCTATGAGCTTTATCCCTTCAGGTGGGCCAACCAAAGTCCATGCTTAGTTTTCATACATGGAATCCATTTTGAATTTTATAACTTGAAGCCATTTGTCAGATTATGAACTCTTCAGAACCTCTTCATAGGTAGTAGGCTTATCATCTTCTATGAGTAATACATTGTTAAGTTTACTTATGAGAAATTTGTATCTCTCGATAACATGACGTATCCTACCTGACCTATGAACTTCTTATACGTCAGAAGATTAAACTATTGTTTCATCTTCATGAACAATAGACTCGAGTCCAGGCTGTTCATTTGTATCTGTTTGAAAATTTTAAACTTCCACAAGTTTAATTTTTCTCCCATTGTCTTCTTTTAGATAAAACTCTTTCTTTCAAAAAACAATATGTTTTGAAACAAACATTTGTTCTAAAACATGGTAGAATTGATATCCTATATTTTCCTCAAGATGTCCTACAAACAAACACTTGTTATATTTAACTTCAAGCTTATCTAATTGAATCCGTTTTACATAAGCACGACAACCCCAAACTTTCATATGAGAAAGATAGGGTTTTTTTTGTTAGTCCATATCTCATATGGAACAACATCAATTAACTTCGATGGGACTCTGTTTAATACATAAATAGAAGTTTCGAGTGCATACCCTCAAAAGGATTTTGGTAAATCTACTAAACCCATCATATACCTCACCATCTCTAACAAGGTTCATTTTCTCCTCTCAACCACACCATTATATTGTGGTGCGTAAGGTGGAATCCACAGGGATAATATTCCATTATCCTTGAGATAATCCAAAAACTCTTGGCTTAAGTATTCACCACACTAATCTGATCGAAGTGTTTTAATACTTCTCCCATATTGTTTCTCAACTTCATTTATGAATTCTTTGAACCTTTCAAAGGCTTCAGACTTGTATCTCATAAGATACATTTACCTATATCGAGAATGATCATCAATAAAGGTAGTGAAATATACAAAACCAACTTTGGCATGTATGGACATCGGACCATATATATTAGTATGTATTAGGTCTAAAGTTCCACTGGCTCGTTCACCCTTTCCTTAAAGGGTAACTTAGTCATCTTGCCTAATAAACAAGATTTGCATGTGTCATATGATTCATAATCAAATGACCCTAAACTACCACACTTGTGTAGTTTAGTCACGCGTCTCTCACTTATATGGCTAAGACAACAATGTCATAAGTAAGACGATTTCACGTTATCTCATTTTATTCTTTTGTTATTATTGATATTTAGAAACGGATTAGTCATATCCAATATGTATACACCATTGCACAATGTACCCAAAGCATATAACATTCTATTCAAATAAATTGAACAACCATTGTAACTGAAATTTAAATGGAATCCTGCTTTATTAAGACTAGAAACAGACATTACATTTTTAGTCAAAGCAGGTACATAAAAATAATTTTCCAATTCTAATACAAGCCCCCTAGGGATTGTTAATACATATGTGCCTATAGCTAATGCGATAACTCTTGTTCTATTGCCCACTGGTAGGTCTGACTCTCCCTTGTTGAGTTGTTTACTGTTTCTAAGACTCTGCATGTTAGTATAGATTTGTGAGCCACAATTGGTATCTAATACCTATATCTTGTTATTAGAAATAGTATGAATATCAATAACATAGATAACTTAAGTAGATGGGGCATCAGATGCCTTCTTCTATTTTAAGGACTCCATATAAGCCTTGTAGTTTCTCTTCCAGTGGCCATCTTTGCCACAGTGGAAGTAAGTTCACTTCGAGGCAGTCTTCTTTGCTTTCTTGACACCACTCTTAAGCCCTACAAACTTCTTCTTCTTTTGGCTCTTTTTCTTTGAACTAGAAGAGTTCATCAACATCATAACCTTGTCCTTATAGACAGATGGCTCAACTTCCTTGAGTATGTTGACCAACTTGAGAATTGTGTTGGATATATTTTTCATCCAACAATTAATCATAAGTTGTGAGTAACTGTCAATTAAACTCGTTAGAATTAAGTCAATACTTAATTCATGATCCAAAAAAAACCCAACGAGGCCAACTGCTTGATGTAGCCATTCATCTTCAATGCGTACTACACTGGAGATGTCCCCTCAACCATTTTGAAGCAGGAGAACAACCACAAAGTCTTAAACCTTTCAGACCTTGCTAGCTCATCAATGAACTCCTGAAGATGATAAACTATGGTATGAGCATCTATAGCCTCATGTTGTTTTTACAGCTCCGGTGGCATGATAGCTAATATAATACAACTAGCCATCTCACTATCATCGAGATGCTTCTTATACGCCCTTTGATCATCATCAGCAGCATCAGCAATAGGCAAATCAGGAAGTGGTTCTTCCAATAAACAACCAAGCTTCTCGGACTTGAGAACTATTCTCAAGTTCCTGTGCCAGTCAAGGAAGTTTGGTCCAGTCAACTTGTTAGCTTCCATCAATGATCTTAAATTCACACTAGTACTCATGGTGTTGACTCAAGGAATAACAACCTTTCATTAAAGAGGGAAAAATTATAATGTACTTAAATGCATGTCTATAAGGACTTTAATAACACAAATTATGACTCCCACTATTTTTCACGAATTCATAACCCTCAATATAATTCTGAGAGAACTCGTAGAAAAATTCTCTTAGTGGGTCAATATCCAATATCCCTAAGAATGACCTTGGGTATACCTAATAAGTCACCTTAGTTCAACCGGTAGGTATCGATCATACCAATTACATCTCCAATGCAACTATCGAATCTAGTGCTACCAAGTGTTGTTGTGTGCACACTCATTGGGCTATCAACTCTTGACATGTGTACATCTAATGTACACTACCCAACTTCACCTCTGTCTACGATGATCTTGGTTTGCCCAACAAACCAACACTTCTAGTTAAAATCGACCCATTAATATGAAAATCCTATTTCTAAAGTTCGAATATATCCATGTAAAACGGGCTTAGGTTTGGCCAACAACCCTAACTTTAAAGTGACTCTAGTTGTCGCCATATTAAAGGAAGACATTAGTTTTAATATTCTAAGTGAGGGGTTTGACTGAGGTCTCATCTAACTTAGATGGTATTGTACATATAACTCATCATTGGGACATACCTTTCCCAATTTCTTTAAGGTTGTGATGACTTTGTTGAAACGTCCAAAGAATTCATCTATAATTTCTCCCTGTTTCATGCAAATAGTTTTGTATTGACGCACTAAAAGACTTATTCTACGTTTCTTTACCTCATTCATTCTTTTAAAAGTAACTTGGGTTTGTCCCATATTTCCTTTATTGTAGAACTGTAGGATCACTACGACAAAAACATGCATTTTGCATCGTCTGCTAAATGTCGTAGAAGCTCTTAAGACGTCGCAGACAACCTTCTACGACGTCTATTAAAACGTCACAATAGACGTCGTAGATGGTGGGTAGGTAATGGATTTTTTCGACGTCTGAGTGAAGACGTCGTAGAAGGCTTATCAATTTTGCGACGTTGATGAAGACGTCAGAAAAGAAGCATATAATTCCCGACGTTTGGAGAAAACGTTAGGGATTGTTTGACTTTTGAGGATGTTGGGGAGACGTCGCAGAAACTTGACAATCTGCGACGTCTAATAAATAGACGTCGTAGATTGTCAAGTGTTTATTAAATTATAATTAATTTATTATAATTTTGGTAAATTTTGTTAATAATGCATATAAATAATAGTACAGAAATGGGTGGTATAACGAGCTAACATGAATTGACTAATAATGTGAGCAACATTAAAAAATCGAGAGGGGAGATAGAGATGTATATGGACATTATATTTTAATAGGGTGTTAATTTTCTTGGTGATAATAATACTAGCACAAGAGATAAGGACAACATCATATTTTTCTTAT
>JANZLF010000008.1:34679870-34691688 GCA_026546835.1 Erythroxylum foetidum | reverse complement strand
AAAAGAAGAAAATGAAAACAAAAGGACCATGAAGTTGAAAACTTTTCAGACAATCACGACCTAAAATAATGAAATTGCCATGTTAAAGACCAAACAATTCATAACTTTTGAAATGCGTTAAACAGATAAGAAAGCAGATTACAGATAATCAGATAAACAGATAAACCCACAATAAACCCTAGTATCTTCAATCAACTCAATATATAACAATGTACCCTAAATTTATCACATCCAAATTCGTTGAACTACTTACCTCAACCAACACTCCGATGTACAGTAGACGACAGCACGCCAACTCGTGAAGCAACACAACGCTTCCAAGGGCGGTGGCTAGACGGAAGATAAGAGACGGATGGTGGCTCAACAGAGAGGGAAGGTGGCTCGAGGGAGAGGGTAGGTGGCATGACAGAGAGCTAATTAACGGTGGCAGATAAGAGACGGAGAGCTAAACGTAGGAGAGACAGTGGAAGTTGAAAATATTGGTGGGCCAGCGGGAGAACGATATTTAGATGGCCTTTCCCGATGTCTAGCTCTCTAACACGTCGTGAATAGTACTTTCTCACGTCCTACTACTAAAATGACGCAAAATACATGGCAATTCAACGACATTTGCATTCAATGTCACTGAATTTTCCCACCTATCATGATGTCTAAAAAGACGTCGTAAAAGCCTCACACATTTCACGACGTCGTATACGAAGACGACGCGAAATGTATATTTTTGTTGTAGTGGATATCTTTTCGTACTCTTCTAGAGATAGTGCACAAATCAGATAATGTCTTGCTTTGACATTCAACTGTGCGTTTCTTCTATCAACATTAGTCCACACTTTTACGTTATCAGTAGCAAGAGATGTGACTCCAACTTTGATAGCTTACTAGATTTCGATATCTACAGATTGAAGATAAATGGTCATTCTCTCTTTCCAATAAGAATAGTTGTTTGGATTAAAGTAAGGAGGCTTTGAGACGAATTGTCCTTTAAGGCTTTTCAAATTGTTTGTCATGATTTATCACGTGCTATAACCCACAATAAATGTGAAACCTCGCTCTGATACCAAAGGGTTTAATGTGCTATAACACACAATAAATATGAAACCTCGCTCTAATACCAAAGGGTTTAACAGTCTCTCCTAAAAGAGTGATTTTACCTTCTAAGGCACAAGAAGTTTGATATAGATATGACCTTCAAGAATATTGATGTTGTTGAAGTATTTCGCAAATCTGTGTGTTTTTCATAAATGCGGTGGCTCTTCCCTAAATAGACGTTTTCTTCAACTAGTTATTGCTTCTTTTTAATTATGAATTGACTTTGTATCTTATGAATCTTTGATATCATCTCTGTTGGAATCTTCCAATATTCAGACATTAATAGAAAAGTTTTGATAAGAATATCAAAGCTAATTGTTCTAATTATGTGATTGGTAAGATTCTTGTGGATATTGTGGAATATTTTCTAATAAAGTAAGTACATTAAGAAGGTTCTTGTAAGAAAGGAAACATTTATCCTATGATATCATTTTCTTTTAAGAATTATATCGTTACCTATGCAAGGAAGTAAATCCAATTTGAATTTTGAAATATTCTGGAGTTATCATCTAAATCATTAATAATAAACCTTGAGCTAATAATATCTCATATGGATTCCTAAATCTATGTTTGATTATTCATATAGATCCATGTTGGTCTTTAATCCCTCAAACTGCTCAAAATTAGATGAGCTAACTTCTTAAATACTACTTCTTAAGTTAGTTTACCTTCTTGTTATTGTAGGGGTTTCAACTGAAATCTTAAAGGATTACTTTGCCTTCGTGGCACATCTCCTTCTTGCTTGATCCAACTAAAATGTGGATGATTTCATCATCCCAGACTATTTAAGTTAATACATGGATTGTCTTGCTATTTTACATAATTCTCAATATAGTCTAGGTGCTTAATTAAATTAGCAAATGGACTATCCACTTGACATGCATTACTAATATGACTCCTCCACCTATCTCATAACATAATGCTTAAGCTAGTCTGATGACTCCATTTAAGATATCAATTTTTTGTGTAACTACTTCTACCTAAGTTGTTAATGATGTAACCATATCTATATTTTGGACACCTACAATCTTTAGTGTTGTAGTCTGACTTGATTTCCATTGATAATTTTTCATGACCATCTCGTCAATCAATTCTAAGTTTGCTTCAAGAGTTTTTATTGCTCAAAGTTCCTCCAAATGTTGCATTTTTCATTTGTTTAATTGTGTAATTTAAACCATTTTAAAAAGGATAAACTTACACCCATTTTATGATTCTATGGTGTGGAAACATCCTTAATAAGTCCTTTTACCTATCTTTTGACTTTTATATATTTCATTTTCTAAATGTTGGAAGTAAATGATATGATTACTTTATTTAGTATTCTTCACTAATGAAAAGCACTTGGCCAAAAATTTCTCTAATAAGTTATCCCACATGGTTATTAAAACTAATCGATGTGACTTAAACCACTATTTGGCCTTATCCCAAAGTCAGAATGAAAGAAATATCAATCTAATGGTATCATCAAATGATTCACTAACCTTGAATGTGTTACATATTTATGAGAAATTAGCAATATATGCTTTAAGATCTTCATTTGGCAACCTATCAAATTCTATAAAATAATGTAACATATGTATGATGTGGGTTAATTCTCCAAATTTTGTAATGTAATTACTAGTCTTTGTATGCTCGAGTGTGTCCCTATCAATGATGGCTTTACATATAGTAGCATAATTTTAGGCTCACCCTCCATCTTACTTTGGTGTTGATTTTCTTGGGTAGAAGTATTCTTCCACTCTCAAAGTGCTTGTAGAACTATATTTTTTTAATATCTAGATCTTCATCTATAAGATAATCTTCTAGTCGTACATTAAAGTAACACATTTACAATTAAATCTGCAAAAGCACAATAAATAAGGAATCAACAATAAAATAAAATGATGTAATAAAATATAAAATATTATATTAATAATTCTCATATCTCTTTAATATTGCACCTATTTCCTAACAATGATGTTAAAAACTTAATAATACAATTTTATAAAACCATAATATTTGAGCCCAAGTATGATCTTCCTATTATTATCTAGCAAATAACAATTTAGCAGTTTGGTTAATTTAGTTAAAACCAAACTAAATACTCGTTACTTTATATTATTGATAAAACAGTTGCGCATAATAATCAAAGAGAAAATCAAGATAAAGAAACATCCATATTAGAGTTCCCATTAGTGTAACGATTTATCATCTACTAATTAATATACAGCCACCTATCCTTCAATTATCATCATATTGCTATTGCTGTAAATTCCAACACACTGTACGTCGTACTATTTCAGTTCGATATCTGTATGCGCAGATTGTTACTTGGCGTACATAAACTACTACATAATGCCTAATTCCAACGTACGTCGTACTATTTCAGTTCGATATCTGTGTGCGCAGATTGTTACTTGGCATACATAAACTACTACGTAATGTCTAGTTCCAACATATGTCGTACTATGTACTTAGATATTGTTTTCTGTTCGGTAAAAGATAAGGAGATGTTTGTTCGAACTGTCCTCAAATATGTAGCTGTTTAAAATTTGAACTCAGAGTTTTGTCTCCTGCAAAGAATCTACCTAATTCAAGCGGGGATTAATCTGAAAGTGGATGACTTAAAGGTGCCTTCCTATAGTTGGAATCCTCCTAAAACACCTCGTAGTCGTGGGCAATCAAAAAAACAAAAAGATAGGAGATGTTTTTTCTCGGTAAACTTATCCATCAAACTGACAGGAGAACAAGTCCCTCTAGCAAGTAATTGGTGAAGTATCTTTTCTTCATAAAATCCTAAAAGATATTGCCTTTCACGTTGAGGAAACAAACAGTCTAGTAAATATGTGATTTGTTTAAACTCGATTTAAGAATAGATACATAAACATTCCAGCTTTTTGTTCAGTTTAATTATAATGGAAGAGATAAGGACTAAACACACGTAGACAGGAAAAGGAGAAATATAGATAGTGAGATAGGCTGACCAGACAATGCTAGTTGGACCTTCAGAGAAGAAACAAGATGACTGAGACAATAATTAATAAAGACAAATGATTGCATCATCTGATTGGGAGGTTAAGTCTTTTTCTAGAGTTATCACATGATGACCAATTACCAAATTTTGTTAATTACCATTGTCCAAGGAAATTAAAGATGCACAGAAGGAGTCGGCAGCAGACGGATGGAATTAAGAATGGAGGGATGGACCAAGAAATTATTAGCAGACCACGCTTTTAGTGGTCCTAAGATCAGAGTTTTGATTGATGTTTGATTTTCTATCCTTCCTCTCACTCTCCATAATTCTCTCACATTAATTAGTACTGATGCTGATTTCCACCGAATTCATTTGGAATATAACCTACCAACGACATGCCATTAAAATAGTAACTAACCCCGACCTTCATTTTTTTTTGTTTTCTATTGAAAAGTTCAAAAAGATCATCACGTTTAAAGCATTGTGGAAAAAAGACAAATGGTTTCAACAAGCGTCCTCTTTTACAAAAATATAAAATTTATGAGATCTGAGAGGACCTTCTATCATAATTTCTCTAAGACATCGAAATTCTCGTATAAATGAGCAATTTCCGTTGAATCTTTTCAACTTTATACTTATTGTCTTACCGGCTTAGCTTTCGGTCCAATTTTTAAAACATTGAGTTACTGTAAAAGAAGAATCTTATTAGAATTTAGTTATTTTAATTCATAACTTATTAGTTGAATCCTTGAATTTCAACTTTCTAGGTTGTTCTGTTGCTCAAGTTAATATGAATGCTATTAATTACGTCTAGTTATTAATCTTTTGCCCTCACGATCAAGGGCACAATTACTCTCTAGTATGTCTTTGTTAGATTGAACAGTTACAAAATTTTAAGCAAATTGCATGATGCTGCATAAATTGTCCATAGTTATTCCTGGGTGAAACCAGTTCATTCCAAGTTCAAATAAGTCTTTTATCATCTTGAAGTTAAGGATTTATGCTAGCGTGACATGTTAGACTGTTTAAAGTCTTATGTGACTTATAGATTTGAGTCTCATAAAAAGCACCCAAGATAATGATTATTACGTATTAAATGATGGAACTCAAATGGGTCAAAGACCCTTTCCCTCTTTCTTTTATACCTGAAACATCATGATGGTTGGCAAATGAGTATATAAGTTTTAGGAACAAAAACTTATATATGTAATCTGGGTCATTTTGAACGAAGGAACAAGTTAAAGAAAGAAAGAAGAGAGGGAATAAAAAAAATTACAAAAAGAACAAAAAAATCATGGATTAAAGTATGTCTACAAACATCAATCCATAAATGTCTAACATGGCATGCTAGTCATATCTATAGATGGAGCAATTCAAGAGACTCAGTAGTTCAATTCAATGGCATCTGCTGGAAATTAGTCATTACACAATTATATTTCTTAATCGGGGGCATATGTCTCCATGGAAAACTTGCAAAATAGTTTATTTTATATTTTTTTAGGCCAAGTCAGATGTGCTATACATTTTTGGAGTACTTTGTTCCTTTTTTTTTTCCCCCTTTACCGGCAAGGACAATAGATTTGAGAATGTATTAACCTGACTTATACCGTTCACTTTCATGAGTGTGTGGAGATCTTGTCCGCGTCATATCACTATCAGGCTATATGTTTAAGAATTATTAATGTTCTCCGTCGGTGTGCAGATATATCGACTTAACAAAGACTAGCGAGCATACTTAAAAGTAAGGATAAGGGTAAAGGATTAATTGTTCCAGTTACTCAATCCCCTTATTTGGTGAGTGACAAAGAGGGTTGGACTTTTTATTATACTAAATTCTCGCAGATCTATCCTCCTTCAGGTAGCCCCCAGCTTTTTCCTTTTTATTGTTTCTGTATATCACATCATTCTTATATTGTCTCATTTACATGCGAGTTTATCGAAAACAACCTCTTTATTATATAGGGATAAGGTTGCGTACTATCGGACCTCCCCAAACCCTGCTTCATTGTAAGATTTTCAGACCGGATGATGATGATGATGATGATGATGATTGAGCCACTCAGGACAACAATCTTAAATCACTACTAATTCTTCACGTTGGAAGAATTCGTAGTTTAGAAACTTGATCTTAACTTTGTTAATAATTATATGACCGTTATCTAAATCATCTTTCAATGATCTCACGATATTATCATACCTAAACTGGGCTAAGAAAATGATTAAAAGATTACCATTGTCCGGAGTTAAGAAACAAAATGATGGTCCAATAAGCTATTGTCCGGAGTTAAGAAACATAATGATGGTCCAATAAGCTAAAAGATGTAGAA
This sequence comes from Erythroxylum foetidum, assembly GCA_026546835.1. NCBI lineage: Eukaryota > Viridiplantae > Streptophyta > Magnoliopsida > Malpighiales > Erythroxylaceae > Erythroxylum > Erythroxylum foetidum. The sequence goes on along the minus strand of JANZLF010000008.1, from coordinate 34,685,319 downwards.
TCAAAGGTATTAGGCAATTACAGGGATAAATACCACATCATCGATGCATAAATAATGTAGGGTTGGTAAAAGAGTGTTGGTCCGACTTGGAATTTGATCGAATACAAAAATTTTGTTAGACCCATTCTAAATAAATATGTTGAACATCAAAGATTGATTTAGAACTTTAAAGCTTTTTTTAATACAAATATCAAGCGTTTAAAGATCTTATATGATACTAAAGTTCAAAATAATCAATGTATTAAAATTTGATCAATTAATTCAAACGAACTCATATCAACAATATATTTTAAAGAGATAAAGCAAGAGATGCATCATCATTACATCAAGAATATAATATAAGAATATTAACTTAAACAAACTCATAATGGATATTATAATTCAATAAGATAAAAGAAGAGACATATCATTATTAAATTAACAATATAATATAAGAAGATAAGGGGAAAAAAAGAAACAATATAATTTAATAAAAGGGTAGTTTTGTTTAACACATCCAGTGCATAAAGCTACCCGCTTTGTAAGAGTCAGGGAAGGGTCATCAATGCACACAACCTTTCTTTTATAATTTTTATTAAGAGGTTATTTTTGTGATTGTATTAGTGATTTTATGGTCACAAATGAACAACTTTTATTAGTTACTCTAAAGTTTTCCCTTTTAGATACAATAATAATAATAATAATAATAATGAAAATATGCTAACTTTGTAAACAGTCTTAACAATTTAATCATGATATTGTTTCTCACTCTAAAACTGCAATCTCAATCCTACTAATACTATATGATAATTTGAGAACAATCTCAAGGTACATTTATTAATGATCTTAACAAAAGTTAATAATTTGTTAGAATATTCATTACCTTAAATTCAATCAATCTATAGTTTACAAAATATATACTGCTTGTAAATTAAAGGAGATATGATTTGCTGAAAAGACAAAGAACCATATGGCCATTTTCTTCTCACTAAGAGACCTTTATATTATTGAAAAGATCTTCCTTTTCTCTTTTCCTTTTTTTTTCCTGATCACTTTTTCCTTTTGTTTTAAAAAAGTAGGTATAAAAGATGGTCCCTTGACGAGGATCAGTGGCATATTCAGGAATGGATGACTGCAACTTTTATTCCTGCATTCAATGGCACAACTTGTCATACGTAGCTTAAGCTTCTGTCAGTACTAATTGAGCAATAAGAATAAAATAAGCTCATATTGACATGAAACGACACTATTTTGTTATATACATATCTCCAATCCGATCGGAATACAAACAATTCTAACTAATTGAACTTCTTAAAATACAAAGCAAATGAAATCAAAACCTGGCCTACCAACTCCATCCCTTCGCTTAAGAGGTTAAGTAGTGAACTAATTAGTTAGAGAAAGATTAAAGGCCTAGAACGATATGAAAGTAGTTTCATATACACACTTAAAAGTCTAGCAATACTGCGCAACTTCCAAACCAAACAATACTATAATTTTCCTAGCTGTTTTTTAATAGCTATGGCGAGGGATGAGTAAAGTTCCACACGGAGTAACTTCAAGGCTGGCCATTTTGGGGTGGAAAAGCAATGATTTCGACTGGTGAGTGTTGGGGTGGTGGGCGAGCACAAGGCATGAAACCTACAGCCTCTATCAGCTTTCCAGCAAAGCTCGACGTCCTCAGCAATCCTTCTTGCATCGATGGACGCACCAAGCAGGCCACGCTTGGTAAAGCCGACTGCATACAGTCCATTTTCACCTTTCCATCCATTTGGGAACGGCTGGCGTGGTAGTCCATTATCTTGGCAGAACATGCTGGTCTCCTGAGCATTTCAAAAAAAGAAAAAAATAGTCTTCTGATTAGACAATATTGCTTAAACTTATCGGGCTATGTTCAAAACTCAAATCAAAGAGGTCACCTTCAGCCAACCCGGTACGTTGCTTTTGTAGCCGGTGGCTAGAATGATAGCGTCATATTTCTCTGTTGTCCCGTCCACAAACTCTACTGCACGTTGTGTCAGTCTCTTTATTCCCGGGCATATCTACAAGTCAAAGTGTCAAACAAATTATATTCAGGCTAAAACGTATATAATGCCACTTCTGTTTCTAACTTATCAAAAGAACAGTCTTTATATGTTACACGTCCAATCGAATACAGATTTGATTGATTAACAAGATTCTATCGTATTATGTTTCATATGATTGTCACGTGTATATAAGGGCAATTATTGTTCATTATTATGATAATTTATGATCATCACATCCAAATCTATGCAATCGTCTTAAGTTATAGGGAACTTCTTGTTTTTCTTTTTTGGGTTAACAGGTAAGTGGTGACGGATACTGATTAAACTCTTGCTACAAGGGATTAAAAATCCAAACCTTGATGTCGCCCCTTTTGATCTTGGCGAGAGTTCCAATATCCAATACAGGTGTTTTGCCAGTGGCGTTTTTGAGTTCGATAGGGCCAAGCTTAGGACGATGAAGGCCAAAGCGGCTAGTGTCGCCAAGCATGAAGCGTGAAACGAGCAGTAAGATTTGATCAACCATGCGCACAGGAAGCCATCTGAGGAGCCACATGGACAATCCAAAAGTCGATCTACCTAGCATCTTCTGAGGCAAGACGTGCACCTGCAAAAGAGGCCTGCTTAAAAAAGCTAAAAGGGAGAAAAGGCAGTAAAGATGGTGAGATGTTTAAACAAATCCTCACGCCACTCTCATCCTGTGCATTTTTGCATCTTTCAGGACGTGACTGTAATGCTATCATCATACTTTGGCATCTCTACGTTTGTCCATAGTATAGTAAATACAGAAAACTTTTATTTATAAACGGAAGCCCGGGGGATGTGGATTCTTCAGATGGTTAGTGACCTTTAGAACTGCTACGCATGCAAACATTTTCCAATAAAGTTAGAGCCAATACATGCATATATTTGAGGCAAAACCTCGTTTAATATATGTATATTTTTTGACGCTGGTGAACCAATACATGAAGTATGTTCTAAGGTAACTTCAGTACCAGACCACATTCCAAGCAAGTATCATATTGTCTGTGGAAGGTTAAACCTTCTACATATAGCTGCCAAAAGAATATAGCACAAGTTGAAGCTTTCTTGAAGTTCTATTTCTATAACAGGTCTAAGTTAGTTAGTTCTTAAAAAGTTTGAAGAGGAATCGACTCCTTCAGGTAGAGAAAGATAATTAAAAGAAAACGATTCCAAAAACGGAGTAGGAGCCAACAAACCAAATCCCACTTTAGGTAAGATTTGTTTGGTACACACACCGAGGGAAGGTTTAGGCATGCTCACCGAGTCTCTAACCACGAGCGAAGGGAAAGCGTTATGATTGCATAGATCTAGACAAACTTCCATGCCTGAATTCCCACAACCAACGACCAAAACTCTCTTCTCTTCAAACAAATCACCCGTCTTGTACGAGCTCGTATGGACGATAGGCCCTTGAAATTGGTCCATCCCCTCGATTTGTGGCACAATCTCCTCAGCATTTTCGCCAGTGGCCACAATCAGAAATCGACTTACGTACTCAGCCTCCTCCTGTTTCGGCCCTTTGGTCTTAACCCTCCAAAGCTCGCAAAGGTGATCAAATTCTGCACTCACTACTGTGCAGTTAAAAACTGTTTCGATACTGAAATGCTTCTTATAATCCTCCAAATAGGCTATGAACTGTTGTTTTGTTGGGTAAGCCGGGAAATTTGTTGGGAATGGCCTGAAAGGAAGTTGACAGAATTGTCTCGGGAGATGAAGACGAAGACGATCGTATGTTTTGAGCTGCCACAACGAAGCCACACAATGAGTCCTTTCAAGAAGCAAGCTAGGAACTCCTCTTTCTTTAAGGCAAGCAGCCGTGGCCAGACCTGATGGTCCTGCACCAACTATGAGAGCACCAGGCACCCTTGTGCACCTTACACTCATATTCTCGTTTAAATGATCTTGGACTCCTTTCCAGGAGTCCATGAACATTAAATTAGCTAAAACTAATGAAAGAAAAAAGGACAAAAGTAAACGGTGACAAATATGGTTACTTTTCAAAACTTGTCGAACTCATTCAGAAGAAGACGATAGAGAACTTCCCAATTTTATGAACTCTCTACATATCTTCTGAAGTTCAAGATTGATGAGAGAAGGACCATGTATGATCATCTTATCCAGAAAGAGATGTGCAATCGGGGACTTCTATGTGGATTCCTAAAGTTGCGGAGACATAGATTTAGAGAAAGTCTTATCCACTTCAAATTCAAACATAACAGATAAATTCTGATTTACGCTAAAGGAGAAACAATAACTGAAGGATTTTGTTTGGTTTCTAATACTGAAAAAAAGGATGTACAGGTTGTGAGATTATTAACTGCAGAGCTTGTAGAGTGATGTCTAACACATAGAAGAAGGAAGAGGAGAGTCAGAATTGGACTGAACTAAAACAGGGCTTCAGTCCAGTATTTATATAAGTGGAATGGAGCGTAAATAAAAATAGCTTTGCGAAAGCACATATTTATATTAGCAACAACTACCGTTAACTAACAACATTCTCCAAACAAAACAAACATTCCAGCTGCAAACAAATATCTAGATACTAGTATTAAGTACTTCTGTTGATGACATGTCTTAATCATTCTCTGAGGATGGCGGGGATTACATTTAGGTGGTCAACTGCAGGTATGGAATTTCCTTCTTTCTTTCTTTTTATTAAAAAAAAGTTACATATAACAGCCAAAGATAGAACCTCTAGATGGAAACTCTTCTGATCATTCCTATTGGTGATAGCCTTATTGACAACTTCCCAACTCAACCCATCTGAGTTTTAACGCTTTCCAATCTACTCAAAGATACTGCTAAAGAGGATGCATACAAAATCCAGTGGAAGCTACAAATTAAGAGCCACTAAACGATTCCACAAAATTGACATTTGCGAAATGAATCCTCGTGAGATAGGCTTCCAACATCTTGATGGGAGGAAGAAATGCAACACTGCCAAATAAAATCTCTCCCGCCTTTTGTAAACTTATGAGAAAATCCAAATGGAGAAAAACCACATAAACTTCGAAATAAAATAAAAAAAAGGCACACTATTTTATGTGGGAAATCTTCTCAACATGGAAAGTAAAAGCCTACAAACTGTAGTATAAAACATCTTCACTATTTAAAATAACTGGTTCAATAAAATCTCTCTAGATAAAAGTAGAGGTAATATGCCTTAAGAAATTAAACTTTTGGAAATAAAAAGAGAGTAGAAAATATCTCCCAAATAGAGGACCACTAGTTACAAATTATCATGTATAAATTGTGATCCATACTAACCTCAAGCAGGGCCGTTCCTATCATTTTATAGGCCCAGGACGAAATTAAAAAAAGGGCCCTAATAAATCGATAATATACTTAAGTTTACATGTTTGTATGAAACATAAATAACTCAATTTATAAGTTTACATAATCAACTAAATATTAAATGATCA
>JANZLF010000008.1:34597051-34611067 GCA_026546835.1 Erythroxylum foetidum | reverse complement strand
TGTTAAGTGATGAACGGTTGGAATCCGGCCTCCGGGTCGGGCTCCAACAGTTGGAATCCGGCCTCCGGGTCGGGTCCTGACAGAGACAATGGATATAAGTACTGAAAGACTACGATGGTACAAATGAGTATTTCCCAATAAAGTTAGTGTTGTATCTAATGCATTAAGCAAAAATCCCAATAGTAGTGAAGCACGAATTCAGATATTAAGGTTATCAGATCTAACGCAAAAAGGAGCATAAAATATGGAGTTAAATTTTGGGCAAATCAAAGTACTATTTGCTATGGAATTGAAGATCAGTTTCATTTGAAAGGATTAACCAAGCCCAAATTGAGGATTCAGAAATCGTGAATCTTATTGAGAGATTGAAAACAGGTCTGAATTTTGGGATCAAATACGAAGAATGATACATTATGATTGAAATAAGAAGTATAAGTACTGATAAAGGTGATAGAGCAAAGAGATTGCTAGAAAAGTACAAATGGTAACATAAGTTATACATCCTAGTAGGAATATTCCGGGACATCATTTAATGACTAAGAATGTTGAATCAAGTAACTGGATGTTTGATTTTGTCGACGGTCTTAACTGTTAAAGATATAATTAAGGCTTATAGTTTGAAATTCATAGGAACATAAGATCCATGTATAGTCCTACTTGACTTTAAGCATCGTAATCGTTTTCATAATGATTTCATTATAATACTATATAAGGAGTTAGATGACAGAAAGAGTTTTTCGCTTTTATACTGTGATGATTAAGGCCTAAAAATTGTTGAAGGCCAGAATTGGAGATGTTACTGATAGGTCAAATTAATCAATATTAGAAATTAAGTTATTCAAGAAAGATGAATGAATTAGGTAGATTAATGCCAAAGGTATGGAATACAGTAAGATAGGCATAAGAGTTAAGTGTACTAACACTACATTGATGTGAATTATTAAGTGCAAGTTAAATTTATCTTTGAGGGTATCACCGTTCCAAGGTGTGCTCAAGTTAGGAAAAAGGATTAGCTAAGCCTAACATTAATAGGTCTATATGAAATAGTTATGAGAAGTGCTACTGAAGAAAGATGTCTTAGATTCGTAATGTGATATATGTGAGTATGTTAAGAAATATTGATATGATATGATATTGGTGTTATCCATACAGGAAGTGAAAAATTCTGAGTATTTCGAAATATATTAACGGAATAGATAAGATAGTATGATGTCTGAAAAATCATGGAAGAATGGATTAAATCCGTTGGCTAAGGTCATTAGAAAGAAAATTATTAGAATGATGAAGTTAAATGGAAAATGGAGAAGCATAAGAGGAAGCATACCCCTACGCTTAGATCAGTTAGGTAAGAATTTCGAGGACGAAATTCTTTTAAGGGGGAGATTTGTCGAATCCCAAATTTTTTTCAATTATTATTTATATATTTGTTTCATTATTTTTAGAATTGAGTCATGAATTTGATGGGAATGAATAGAGATTTAAAATTTGATGGACAGATTTGAAGTAAGTTAGAGTTAATATGGTGTTTAAGAAGATTAAAGAAGTTATGAGGTAAATGAAGGAAGGGGAAAAAAGGGAAGTCCAAAGGAGAGGAGGGGTATTTTTGAAAAGACAAGGCCAAAATATGGTCATGTTTAAGAAGAAGAACAAAAAAAAAGGTGAATTGAGAGAGAGGAAGAGAAATAACAAATCATAGATACAAAGAAGAGAGATTTCGGTGGTTGAGAGAAAAGAAGAGAGTTGAGCTAGGATTTCTTCATTTCTTAGCTTTTGAGAGAGATTTTGAAATGGTTCAAGAAGCGAAAAAGGTAGAGGAAGAGAAGAGCTTCCATTTGAGTCAAAGATCTCTTCATTTGGAGAAGAACCAAAGTAAGATCATAAATCTTTTGAGATTTTTGGAAGGATTTTAGTTCATAGAGTTTAGAAAATCCATGGGTTAAGTATTCTTACACCAATTTTAGTGATTGTGCTTTATGGGATTTTCAAAAGAAAACCCTACTGAGTGGGATTTTTGTTATTGTATAAAGGGGATCAAAGAGGCAAGAGGAACAAGAGAAGAGACATTTTAAGCAAGTGTTTAAGGAAGGAAATCAAGATGGGATACATGTTTATAATAGAGTTATGAGGCATTAACGTTTTTACAAATCAAGAAAGTAAAATGATTTCATTACTTCATAAATGTTGCTTTTAATGTTTTGAGTGATTTGATAAATTGCTATTCGTTGGTGCATGAATTTTGATTATAAAATGGAAAATGATTTTGAAATATTCATGTTATGCCTTGAAACATGTCATGACATTTTGTATGAATAAAAAGATGTGAAAGCATGAAAGTATGAACACATAAGGAAATGATTTGAGCATGAATATGTATTTTTGTTTGGGCAAGAGAGGAACCTGTTTCGTTAGTCATATGCACGTTGACCCATAGCCTTCTCCCGGCTGCCCGCTTGAGGCCACGAGAACTTGAGAAATCAGACTCATTTTGTTCACAGTGTAAACTTCGACTCACACTATGAACCCCATTTCCAATAAAATGATCTTATCAATTTCAATATAAATTATCTTTCCCTTATGTTATGTTAGAGTGGGAACCCCTAAATCTAGGACCACTTGGTAAAATATCACAAAAAAGATTTAGCCACATTTCATAAAACGTCGCTAAAAGGATTTATCCACATTTCATAAAATGTTGCCAAAAGGATTTATCCACGTTTTATATAACGTCACTAAAACTATTAAGCAACATTATAAAATATGTCACTATTAAACGTAGCTATAACATTTGCCCTACTAATTCCATGTCATCACCAATAATTTTCACTATTTAATGCATATTCGTCGTTAAAAACATTTAGCCATGAAATGGAAGTGAAAATAAAAATAACTTACGACGAATTGTTTTGTTGTCACCTTTACATTTTGATTATAATCACAGTTGTACCCAAATATTTTTTATGACAATTGTGTAATGACGTCCTCTATAGTGTTCTATCACTAGACCTTTGCGACGATTCAACCACATTTTCTTATCGTCACTAAATACTACTTTTAGCGATGAGTGTTTTTATCACTAAAACCCTATTCTGTTGTAGTATGTTCATTTACTATTTTTTGTTTTATCTTCTTCTCAACTTCAGTTTGTCCTTAACTTTGATTTTTCTAACTTAGTTAAAGTTAGAATTAACCCTAAATACCTCCTTTATTGTAACTTCTTACTCTTAAGACCATCCTTTCTTCCTAATCTAAAAAAGGACTTATTAAATCTATCGATGTGATTTGTAACAGAAGTATAAGCTCTCTCAAGGTTAAGCTTTTTCTTCAACCCTTTCAGAAACATCAATAACAATTTTCTAACATTTCTTTTACATTCTAAATCCTTTCTAAACAATTCTAATTGTTTAACAGTTTTACAAATAACATGGCTGATTAGTATTATAACATTCAATCATGTTAAATCATTCTTTTGATTAGAGATCTCTAATCCAAATAACCATATAATAAAAATTTAGATTATAAATTTATACAAAAGGTAGGGAAATGGAAATACTAATTTATAAAATATAAAAAAGAAAATATCATAAAAGTTCAATAAGATATGTATTATATATAACTAGAATTTTATCTTAAATTTTACAAAAACGTTTAATTAGTTCAAATAACACTAGACGAATATATTGATAAATAATTATCAAGGAATGTAATAAACCTAAGACATTAAAACCCTAAAATATGTAAAGACAGATTGAAATTTGGAATATACTCAAAAAAATAGAAAGGAAGTTTCTTACCAGAAAAAATTAACTTAAAATATCATAGAAAATACAAGGCATACTTTTTAAAGATTTCCTATATTATAAATAATACCATAAGAAGTTAACAATATTCATCCATAGTTTGCTAGCTAAATTATAATTGACATTTAAATGTAAGATTTGCTCAGTAAGTATGGATTTTCCATTTCCTATCCACAATGGAAAAAAGAGAACGTTTGTCCCTACGTTTAAAGAACATACAAACTACTCCGTTTTTCATTTAATTTTCCTACACCAGAATCAAGATTCCAAAAATCAGTCTTCTTTCAAGGATCGTATGCCATTCTCCAAGCTTTTGTTTTATTTTAATTTGAACTAATATCTTATTCAGGTTCTGAAAACAACTAAAAGTATTCATTACTCAATCCTATAACTGATAATCAATTCATGGAGAAGAAGTTGACTCCGCTGTTAACAATAACAAAATACGAGTTAAATGGAGTTAAGCATAAGCTGGAGGTACTTTTAGCCTTGATATCATTTTCAAGGAATCAATTGTTATTGGGTTAAGGTCCAAATGAAATGTTCTTTTTTTAGGTATTATCCCCCACAGTTATATTACTAAACCCTTCTTTATTCCCAATGATATCCCACCCAGCCTAGATGCCTATGCTTATGAGTTCCACCCTTCTTTAATTATGAGGAACTTGGAGAATAAAGTACCTGTGCCGCAATTACTAGGTTAAAAATTATAATAAGCTTGTGTTCCATTAGCAAAAGGTACTGAAGGAAGTGAGTAGACGTCTTTCTTGCATATTCTAAACTTTGGAAACTCTTCACGCTGTTCGATGTACTCCGCAAAATCTTTAAAGAAAATAGAAAGTTCTTTCTATAATTGAACTTTCATGCCATTCAAATGTGGAGCATAAAGTGAGACTTCGTCTACAAGCCATGGCAAGTGAATTGGTACGTATATTGTAATATTGTGAACTCTGTTTAAGCTTTGACAATCAATTAATTACAGATAAAGCATTGATTCTCATTACGTCGTGCCTTTTGTTCTCCCACAAACTTTTTCACTCATTTTGCTCCAACCAAACGACATTTGAGTTCACCTTTTCCAATATATTCTTCGCTCAAGGTCGAGGGGAATATTAGTGCAAGTTTACGATTAGACAGACCTAACTTTTTGATTATTGAATCGGGTAATTATATATTTAATCATTTTGGTCTTCTAATAGCAAAAGGAAAATGTGTTATGTCTTGTCATTAAAATGCGGATGTGGTAAGTATATGGAAGACACATCAGTTTTTCAAGCATTCAAAGCAACATGAGCATAAAGCACCCTTCATACTGATCACTTTAGATTTCATTCTGTCTTTTGTTTTTCACTTTTCCTAAAACAACTAATCATATGATGAAGGAATGAAAAGGTAATCTAAACAAACTTGTACCGTAAGAATGGAGGGGCTAAGTCTAGTAGTGGTTTCTTGCACGAAGCAATAGTGCATTTCACGGATTTGTTAATAGTTCAAGCAAAGCAATCTTCCCTTAATTGGTCAGGGGAGTAATCTGGCCAGTTCTTGGTTATAAGATCATTTCCTATTAAAGAATATGGCTAGGCCCAGCTATTATTAAGTATTAGTATTTGACCAAACCTTTTACTTCTCTTGTTACAATTGTCTTAATATGTGAGGTGGCATTGCACCTAGAGGTCCTAATCGATACTAATGATGAAACTATAAATTTTTGTTATACCATTCGTAATCCTATGGAAAATTAAAGTCTAAATTAATTCTCTAATACTCATAATCCATTAGAAGGTCTAAAGCTAAATATAGCTAGGGGGAATAATCCAGAGGCTTGTTCTTTTCAAGTAGTAACAATGTATCTACCTCACCAATAAGTTTTCTTTTTTGGTATATAGTTTCCATATCCTTTCACTAGAAGGATTTTGCTCATTTTCCTGACTGATGTGAGTTTTAAACCCCTAAGTTTTTTGTTTAGAAAATTTGGCTCGACTTGATGCAAAAAGTTTTGTTTGAGGGGTTAGCACAACTCTATATGAATTCCTTAATCAGCATATCAATGGTCTTTATTACACCTTTAGTAATGGCAATATGAGAGCAATCGTAGTTATATAAATTGCAGGGATTTTTAGTGGCCAATTGAAGCTTGCCCTATACGATAGATATCTATTAAACTAAGCTTGCACTCTTTTTTGAATAGAGCTACTTAGAGGAGAATGATCTTCTTCACTTAGTATTTTAATAGATATTGGAACTCCTAGACACTTGAAAGCAGAATTAATAAGACTATTGTTGATAACAAAATAACTAGTAGAAATGATGAGGAAACTCTTGATAGGATTTGAAGTAAGTCCATAAATAGTTTAAAATGCCTCTAAAGATTAACACCACATAACATTAATAAGTTTTCTACAAAAGAAAGTGTGGATTTTGAGCTTGTCATATCTATAATGATATTTAAATTATGGTTTTTTGTTGACATGTAAGGTAGTGGTCCTTATGAGAAATCCCATACATATGACAAATAGGTACGATAGCAAGAGATCACCCTATCTAAGACCTTAGGAGGATTTGAACATCACAACTGGTTATCTATTAGCTATGATATAGTAAGAAGATGAGGTTAAGTAGTTTGAAATTCTTTTCATAAACTTATCAGGATAACTGAAGGAAAGAAAAACCTCCTTGAGGAAGTCCCAATTCACTGAGTTAAAAGATTTGGTGAAATCAATTTTCAAGATACAACAAGAAATGGGCATGTAATCATTCAAAGTAAAGGAGTTTGGCTTCTTTGGGGCCAAACATAGATTGATCTTGTTCAATTCACTTAGTATCCTCCTAATATCGAAGAACTCCAGGATTATGTTGATCATCAAAAAGTTAGTTGAATCCTAAATAACTTGAAAGAATATTGCATTAAAGCCATCTGGTTTACGGGCCTTGTTAGGGTGTAGATGATAGTGGTAGATTGCATAATATTTTAGTTGGTAGTTTAGTATGAATTTAGTGTTAAATTGAATGATTAGTGCATGTTTAGGTTAGGATTGTGTTATTTAGTTAGATATTTGTGTTTTGAGTGTTTTACGGGTTAAAGCATGCTATTGAGTTCAAATTTTAGGTATTTAAGGTGCTTTGATATGTTTGTTGGTGTTTCAGATCAAATATCGAAGAACGAAGAGAATTCGGAGGAAGTTCGTAGCAAGGCCAAGGCCTATGATCGTGATAGAAGCATGAATGGTTTGCCATGATTGAGGCTTCTTCTTCCACAATCATGACAAAGACCAAAAATTTTGGGCCATAATCGTGGAACTATGGGCCACAATTATGGCCTTCATGATAGCAATGCAAACAACCTCCCGAACACGACCTATTGAGGGATATTTGGGGCTTTTTGGACCCTAAAATTCCTAAGATTTACCTAAAATGGAAAATACTATATAAAGAAAGAGAAATAACCGTAAAGGGAGCTCCATTCTCTTTCACTTTGAGAAAGTTCCAAAGAGAGAGGAAGATGAAGAGAGGAGGAGAAAGGAAGAGGGAGAAGAAGGGCTACAGTGCTATTATCTTCCGGATCTATTCTAACCCTTCTAAGCAACATTTAATTTCATCTTTATTGTTCTTTCTATTGAATGTATAAGATGGATTTGATAGTGATGGATTTGGGTTTGATGATGTCATAAACTTCATTAGGGAGTTGTTCTTGAATTAATGTTAATGTGATTTCGTTTGATGTTAATACATAGGGTGTTGTGATTATTTTTTTATTTGCATGCTTAGGTAATAAATCAAGAGAGTGAACTGATAGCAAAGCAATTAGATTGGGTAATGAGAGTTAAATAATCTAATAGATCACACAAATAATCAAATCGCGAATTTAGATGAAGAGAGATCTTATGTAAGGACCCGACTATCTATTAGAGACTTAAGATCTAATTGGATTTGTGGGTTTTTTGTTCATTGAGAGATTGCAAATTTCATAATTCAATGAGGTGTTATGATTTAAGGTTTAATGATTATAACTCAAGAGAGAGTAATCTAACCTTAGAAAGTATAGGACCGATACTGTATTCACTCAAAAGTAATCATGTTGGCATTTAATGATAGGTTAATTGACTAATCTTCCTAGTGTGATTTATTAATTTGGTGGTGCTCAATTTGATTCTTTATGTGTTAATTTTACAATTTAATTTTAATCAATCATTTTAACATGTTTACTTTTCTGTGCAGTTTTTATTTTCATTTTAGTAATTCTTTAGGCTTTAGATAACTTAGAAGTAGATTAGTTCAACAACTCCTTAAGGGATCAACATCTCACATACTACACTTACAACCTGTGTGCTTGCAATATAGTGAGGGTTTTAAATAGATTAAAACTTGTCTCAATAATTTTTTGGCATCTTTGTCGGGGAGTTAGTAGGATTAGTTTTAGTTCTTATAGTTTAAGGCATTCCCATTAGTCTTGTGTCCTTCCATTTGCATGAACACAAGGGTCACTCGAAGTTCAAGTCAAATCGCTCTAGCACTCGACATCACTCACTTAGAACGAGCAATTTGAAGAGACAAATTCCAAGAAGAATAAATTGAAGAATCAATAGCTAAGGAATTTCATTAGGAGTTTCAGCAATGAGGAACTGATGCTAGTCAAAATAAAAACTAAACTACTACTATAACAGTGGTGAGTCTAGGTCGATTTCACAGAGAGTGTGTGTAAAGTTGTTGAAATGGAATTAATCGGTGTTTAGGTTAAGGGGGATTTGAATTTTAGAAATAATAAAATATAATGAAACTATATTAATAAAAAAAATTAAAGAAAACATGTGAAAAATGATAAAAGTGGGGAATTCGATAAGGACCTGATTCTTTGGTTTAATTGTGGCCTACACCCTAACTAAACATATTTTATTGATTTTTTGTTCTCAAACCTATCCTAGCAACTATCAATCATAGGTTAATAATTAACTTGAGTTTTTCTTTAGATAGCGTTTAATCAAAATATGATCGTTAATTAAACCCAACTACCAATCATTAATTAAACCTAACTACTGATTAACCTAGGATACGATCTCTAGATTCAATTAGGCAGTCGCATTACGAATTAAAAAAACCAATTAATCAAGTTAACAAATACATACGATGCGTCATTTAAGCTAGGTTTTGCAAATCATTAGTTGCTACACATGAATTTCAATATAACATTTACGAATTATGTCGAAATTCTAACAATGAGTTTGCAAATAAATGATTCAATGAAAACATTAAAATTATCTTTTCATAATACCCAATATTCTCATATATAAAAACCAATCAATAAGGAGAGTGCGATCATTCATACATGAAACCTAAATCAATTAACATATGATAATACAATCAATTTCTAATGAGACAAAAGAAACAACAACATTAAAATACATATAACCTAGGTCGTCAGTGTTGATGTCACCTTCAAACTAGAATCGGGATGTCTATCCCTTTATAGATCTCTCCCAAAAAATGATTCAGCCCTCAAATTATAACCTAGCCGAAAACTTTATATTATGCTCTTGCACCTCCCTTTATTCTTTTTTGCTACTGTTCTATTTAATTGATTTAATTCTTGGTCCACCGCCACTATACACCCCCTTTTTATTTTCTAGACCACGCATATATAACCCTCACATATTTATGCATTTTTTATCTTTTGTCCTAAACGTCTATGTCTTACTGTTCTGCCTTACATATGCATTTTGGGTTGGTTGCTTGTGTTTTACTGGCTTTGTCTTAACTCTCCCTACACTACTGTGCCTCCTACACTATGTTCTCATTTTCTATTTAATTCTTGGTCCATGACACTGTTTGCTTACCTTATTATGTTCTCATTTTCTATTTAATTCTTGGTCCATGACACTGTTCACTTACCTTGTTACTATGCATTTCATCTCCTTCCTTTTCCTTTTACACTGCATTATTTTCTTTTACATTGCATGTCTTGGCTGTGCCATTTTTTCCCACATGTTGCTTGTATGTTGGCCCTCATGTTTGCATTTTATCCTTTATGCTTTATCATTTTCTTCTAACCATATGGTCCAACATTTTGTTGTGACATTTTACGTAGCTCCTTAGATGTTGTCTGCTCAGTTGCTTCTTAGCATTTTGCTTTACTTCCATTGTCATTTTGATATTATTCTTTATCCACCTAATTTTTCCTAACGCTAGGTTCCACTTCTTTTGGGTTAATGTTGTTCACTTCTTACTGTGATTTTTTTATTCTTGCTTCATGAAGACATGTGAAAATTAATCTTTGAGAGATGACCCACATATCATGCTTTCGACTCACTTTAGCTTTTTTGCTTTCGAATTATGTCTAAAATCACATATGAGTCAAAGTGAGTACCTTAAACAATTTAATGTCATTAATTGCTAAGTGTTACGAAATAATTAAACAATCAATTAAACAACTATCAATTTTCTCCGCACGCTTTTGACCATCCTCAGACAAAACATTAAAATTAAGCTCAAAAACCCAAAAACATTGACTGATTTTAAATATGTTCTAAGAATACTGTTGGGCCCGGGTCCCGGATCCCTATTCCCGAGGCGGCCACTCGGGTTGCGCCAGTGACGATCACCCACAAACCTCGGACCCGATCCCAACATCCATACAGACACATAATTTGATTCACACACATACATTCTCATACAATCGATCATCTGCATTCTAACCATGTATTAATCATCCCAATCTCATAAGCCATCAAGTCAAGAAATTAAACAAGTATTCTTAACAATACACATTACATAATAAAGTTTGAATCCAAAATACAAGAATATGCTCCATGATGATATGCTTGGAGGGCCAACCAAAATACTAACTTAAGACAGAAGCTCCTAACTAGCTTGAAGTTTCCGATGCCTTGCAAGTTCAACGATCGCCCCGCTCAGCACCTAAGGAGTGGGAGATAATAGGGTGAGCTGCGAAGCTCATTGGCATATACATTTATAGCCATTGGCAACGAGCCACACAATCAAGCATATATATATATATATATATACAGACATAAACAAGGCAACACTTATCAATTTACAATCATCACAATAATATGTCATGCGATTTCACAATATAACAATTAACAAGCGTCATGCCCAACAAATCAATAATGTATGCACAACAAATGGCTCGAGAGTTCCCTGGAACGATCCAGATAAACCAAAGTTTATACCGTAAACTATCCGAGTCCGATTTCTCAAGATCTCGTGGCCTCAAGCGGGCAGCTGGGAGAAGGCTATACGTCGACGTGCACGTGACTAACGAAACGTTCCTCTCTCGCCCAAACAGAAGCACATAATCATGCTCAAATCATTTTATCAAATGCTTTCATGCTTTTCATGCTCTTTTCTTTCTTTTCCGAATATACAAAATGCCATAAATTTTCTAGGGCATAACATAAAATGTTCAATGCATTCTCATCTTTATTTTGAAATTCATCAGAAAAGTTCATATGATGAAACATGTAGCAATTTTGCAAATCATTCAATAGAAACAAAACGATATTTATGAAGTAATTGAAATCATTCTTGAATTGGGAGAAAACTTTAGTGGCTCATTACTAAATTATAACCATGAAACCTACCTGAATTCATTGCTTAACAGATACCTCTCCTCTTGATCCTCTTTCCTTCCTTGATTTCCTTTATCAAATACAAAATTCCCATTCAATAGGAATACAATTTAAGGATCCATAAATTGCATATTCACTGATATAAATTCTAAAAACTCAAACTCTTCCAAAAGTCCAAACATTTGAGTCAATTTTTCCATAAGAGTTCCCCATTGTCTTACACTTCTAATGACTCCATAATTATTCCATTTGGTTCAGAAATCTAAAAGTTATACTTCAAACATGTTGGGACTGTCCTTATGTTGAAACAAGAATCTATACTCAAGTTCCATTCAAAATTTGAGATCTTTAAAGACTGATTCAAAACTTCCTTTCTTCCTAAAACTTGTAGACCTTTGTCTCTATTTTACAATGAATCAAAAATCGCCTCATTTGGACATCTACATCAAAAATTATGTCCAAAATATCAAAGCATGTCTGTGCAGGAAAACAGAAGCTCGTCGCAGCGTACAGGACCTCGCCGCGACGCAACACAAGAGCTCGACGCGGCGCAAAAACAAGAGCTCGTCGCAGTGCAAAAACATTGAAGCTCGTCGCGACACAAAACATTGGAGCTCGCCTCGGCGAGGTCCTTCGCACATGCCGTGGCGAGGGAGCATGCGCGGGCAGCGTCGTGGGCGCCTGTGCGCGCCGCAACGTGGACGCCTGCGTACGCCGCGACGTGCGATACCCGAAAACTTCCGAACACTTGTTTTTCGACATTTTTCATCTTCAAACCTCCCATCTTTCATAAATAACTCTTCTTAACCCTAAATCATCATACCTACTTCATTCTAAACTTATTCCAACCCAAAAATCATTCACAGACACAACAAAATCATTAACCCTAGGACACCGTTCATCAAAATCCTCCTACCCACATTCAACCCTATTTTTCTCTTCTAACGATTACTAAACATGATTCATTCATCAAATCAAATAGGTTAATGCTCATACTTACTTGGTTGGCATCAAAATCGTCAAACTCTTTGAGGATCTCCAAACTCTAGCTTTTTATCTTCTTTCCTCTTCTTTTCTTCTCTTATTCCACGGCTTCTTCTTCCCTCTTTCACAATTCTTCTTCTTCTTCTAATTTCTATTCTTAATAAAAGTGATATGTCCATTTTGCCCTTTCATTTAAGCCTTAAGTCTTATAACCTTAAGTGTCATGCCCAATTTGCCCTTATGCATTCATACCACTTTTAATACAACCAAACCTTATAATAAATTCTTCTCACATTTACATAACAAATAGATCCAAAACTTTATCCATCAAATCTCATAATTCAATTAAATCATGCTTTATGCAACAAGAAAAATTTGGGGGCCAACAATTCTCCCCCTCTTAAAAAGAATTTTGTCCTCGAAATTCTTATCTGATCGAACAGAAGTGCAGGATATTGCCGCATTTCTCATTTAACACCATCACTCAAAAACTTTCTTGCAAATGATGGTATTCAGTAAACTCACTCGGTCCTTCAATCCGTTATCTAGCCATTCACTTTCTTACTTATTTCCTCATTATGTTCTAGATCACTTACAATTCTCCCGCTTCCTGTGTCACTAACATCAATATCATATCATATCAATATTTCCTTAATGTACTCAAGTATATCACATTTCAAATCCAAAACATCTTTTGTCAGTAGCGCTAACGCTAAAAAATTTCATATAGACCAATTCATATTGGGCTTAGCAAATCCTTTGTCCTAACTTGAGCATCCCTTGTACCCCATATAAGCAATAAGCACCTTAGAGACAAAACATCTTTTGCTTAATAATTCACATCACTTTAGTATCAGTACATTTAACTCTTATGTCAATCTCACTGTATTCCATGTCTTTGGCACGGATCCGCCTAATTCATCCATCTTTCTAAAATCACTTAATATCATCTGTGTATAACATCTCCAATTTTAGCCTTTAATGACCAGTAGGCTTTACTCATCATAATACAAAAGCGATAACTCTTTCTATCATCTCACTCCTCATACAGTAGTCAATTGAATTCACTATGACAATGATTGTGGTGCTTAAAGTCAAATAGAACCATACATTTGAATTATAAACTTCAAGCATATCACTGACAGTTAAGACCGTCGATAATTCAAACTTTCAATAACTTAACATATTTCTTCTAGGATGTATAGCTTCAATCACCACTTGTACTTTTCTGACAGCCTCTTTGCTCAATCATCTTTGTCGGTACGCATACTCCTTATCCCAATCACCCAGTATCATTTTTCCTACTCGAACTCATATTCACATTCATTTTCGATTCCTTGGTAGCGTTCACAATTTCCGAATCCTCAATTTGAGCTTTGTTCATGTGAAATTGATCTTACCTTTTCAGTGACTAATGGTACTCCATTTTGCCCAAAATTCGACTCCATTCAGTACTCTTTATTGAACTAGATCTGATAACCTCTATATCTAAATTCATACTTCACTGCTATCGAATTTTCTATTCAATGCATCTAATTATGATACTAGCTTTTCCATTTTTGTACTCATTTGTACCTATCCATTGTCTCAGTCTCGTATTCAATTCTTTCAACTCAACAAGTACCTTGAGTTTCATGATCTGTATATCTTAC
>JANZLF010000008.1:34558024-34575222 GCA_026546835.1 Erythroxylum foetidum | reverse complement strand
TATGTGTGTGTATATATGTGTGTGTGTGTGTGTGTGTGTGTGTGTGTGTGTGTGTGTGTGTATGTATGTATGTTTGTATGTATATGTATGTATGTATGTATATGTATATGTATATAACATACAATGGATACAATCAACACAACTGCATAGAATAATAACATTACATTCATATGAGTAATGATGTAGTTTCAAATACTAGCTCTAGCCCTGCTAATTTGAATGTAGAGAAAAGAAAATCGCTTCTTGAATTTTTTGAACAAATTATGGATCCGTTTTTTCTTCAAATGATTGAGTTTCTTCGTACTCAACTAGAAGGTGACTGCCCTTTTTTTGGATGTTCACTATGTTTTGAAGGCTATCAATATTGCCTTTTTTTGGATGTTCACTATGTTTTGAAGGCTATCAATAGTTTGCTTGCTACCTTTTTCCATGAATAGTTATACTTAAAAACAGAGGATGTCTTTGAAGGAGCTTACCTAAATTTATTGAAGAAGATTTATGATATTGTAGCCTAATATGATTCTATTATTTAAAATTATGCAATTTACTATTCTGTTGTTTGTTTTGTGCATTTCCCTATTTCGTTCTGGTCATATGCATATCCTAGAAATAGCTAATGAAACTTGGACTTCGATGTACCAAAATGGCTTAAGTTTAAAAGCCAATAAATCATATAGAACCGATGCAATCTTTAAGTCGTGTCTAGTGTAGGTGTAGCCCAATGTGTTAGGTGAAGTGTATCGATCAGAAAATAGGTGGTTGAAAACGGTTACCTACCCAAGATACAAAAGCAAGTCATAAGTTTGAAGAACAAGATTAAAGTTCCTCACTTCCTACCATTCACTCTTCATTATCACTCAACATCTCAATTAGCTAAAGTACTAGCTTTCTATAGTTTATATAGCAGTTCTTTATTCCAAATTGGGTAATAAGCAAGAAGGGCCTATGCAGTTCGATGCTTGCCACATTGTTCATTCATTATTTTCTTTATCTGTTGGCATAATCACTCAAACTCTACATTGGTGCTTATGTTCCATTACGGTTTATTTTCAATAAAGACTATGCATGGTTTCTATAGCCAGTTACTGTTTATGAATTCAGTCCATCAGGCAATTCTCTTTGGCATACATCAGCACCAGAATCTTTGACTACTATCTTGAAAGACCTCAACTTTGGAGTTTATAAATTAGCCACCAACTAAATCATTCTAGTGTTTCACGATGAAACAAAATTAACTACCATGACATATTGATTGGAAGATTGACTCCTTATAACAAACGAGGCATCTATAACAAACTCAAGAGAAGAGAGAAAACATACTGGCAAGGAAAATTACCTTTTTTCTCCAACGACCAACAGACTCAAAAGTAGAACGCAGTTTAGAAAACTGGGTTGCATCTCTTGCTTCCTCTGTGGCTAATCTTCCAACAATATCTTGATAAAAATAAAAGCAGCAGTACAAAGAAAAATAAGACATGTTTAGAATCTCAAAACAAATTCTAATTAACGTATTAAAAATTTTCTCAATACACCATTCATGTTACCACATAAAGCATTACTTATGCCATGCACCAAGAAATCAAAATAACACTTTGAGTTTGAGACAATGAAATAGCAATAGAGTGATTAATAAAAGATAATACCTCTCAAATGAAAACGCAAATTGGTTGAACTAAATAAGGCTTCACAATTGTGAACTGAAATTTTCATGATATAGTGGACAACATTCCTTCACACCCTCACAAATGTTAGTCCATCATTACAATAATTGCGAAAGTAGCAATTATACAAAAAAAAAACCTCCATTAAAGATCCTAATATATGGCATTTCATGCGAAATTAGTATTACATCCCAGTCTGAAATCTTGATTTGTAGTGAAGCAAATTTAATTTCAACATTAAAGGTAATAATTGAAATCCCTCATCAGTGTTATCCTAGTTAATCTAGTTTAATTGCAATGCTCTTGGTAAAAAATTTATGATCCTGGGTTTGCAATTGCAATGCTAAGGCGTTTTCGAGAGTAACTTCATGAAACAATACCCAGACAACACATAGAAAATGAACAAAGAGACAACATAAAACAGATACACTGCAGAACAACATATAGCAAAGGATACGCAGCAGAATAAACAAACTCAACTCAAGAGTAAGAGACAGATTCAAACAATACCCAGAACAAGAAATAAAATAGAGGAGGAATGACATTGATAGAGATTGAAGAAATAAAGTAAAGAAAAAAATGGATTTAGAATCGAAAACCTTAACCCAGTAAAAATAACCTAGTAGAAAAGAAGAGAGAAATATGCAATTATTTTGACAAAAACAAAATTGAAGAAGAAAGAAAGGAAGAACATTACCATTGTTATTCTTGGTTTCGGGTGTGTGCATGGTGGGCTACAAGGATAGTTTGTGGAGAGATTTGCTAAGGTAGACGATTCTGGTTTAAAAGAATAACAATATTTGTTACAAAGAGAGTGAGTTCGGAGGAGTAAACATTATGGCACTAGAACGCGTGACAAATTAACAAAGTAATGACTCCTATTCCTCTCAATTACGAGGAGAATGGAGCATTACCTTAAACCAAGAAATGAAAACATTACCTATTCAATGATAGCATCTCACCAAACAATACTTTTCATTCCATACCCATGCCTATTTTTTTCAAACCCACTAAACAAGCACAAGCTAAGTAATTACATATTACATGTATTCACACAAGTTCCTAATTCACAAACAACTAACACATTGCTCTTGTTCTTTAAATCACACTAGCATTCATAAGTAAACTTCATTCCTTTAACAACTTCTAAGTTCTGAAATTACATACTTTGTTATCAAATAGCACCTTCCTTAAGTTATTACTTCAATTAAAAATCCAAATCCTATTCACCTTTAATTAACTTATTCCACATAAATCTAGGTTCATTTTACACTTTAATTAAATCCAATTACACCATTATAAAGTACCTTAACCTTATATAGTCCAACAATTGCCTGAAACCAACCTTTTCTCCTTCCTAAGTACTTCCCACGACTGTGGGAATGAGCTATATAAATCCCACGATATTTTTCTTCCAAATTTTACTTCTTCATACTCCATCCAATACACCTTAACCAAAGTCCATCAATTCAACTTCAATTATACCTTATTCATGCTTTAATTCCTTATCAAATTCATATGTAAACCTAATTAAAAAATCATTCATTAGACAACTCACAAATCATTATCTTACATACATCCAAACCAAAAGAAAATTATCTAAACAAGGTTCATTTTCCAGTACTCAATTATCAACATCATAACACATATTTCATGCAAATTCAATTATCATAAAACTTGTATTAATACATGCTATCAAGTTTAGAATTCCCTTACCTTCTTAACTTCAAGTTCCTTCTTAAAAAAACTAAGTAATCTAGCCCTTCATGCAACCAACATACTTCCAAAATCAAGGTAGATGTAGGTTAATATTAACATTAAGATGATAACAACATAAAAGATAGTCTAAAGTAGCTTTCTTGATGCAGTATCATGCAAGGATTCTTAAGCATTGATGACCCAAAATCAAGCAAAAACTGCAGTAGTTGAGAGGGAGTGAGAGAGTTTTGGTGGAGAGTAAGGCAAGAATGAAGGGTGCAGAAATTTCCTTGCAATGACTTAACACATATGCTGCAAGGTGTCACTATCTCAATATGACATTTTACACCAAAGCATGTAGTCCATTTTCCCTCCATTTAAGCTACCAAATGGCATAATTCTTTTGGGCCATTTGTCACTCAACCAACGCTGCCATATGTCAACTAATTAGCTATGTCATTTGTCACTTAATTTTCATGCCAAATGTCACTAATTCATAGGCTTAATCACCCGAATTTTCATGTATCAACTTGTCTTGCCACTTAACATTTTTCTAGTCTAAATGTACATTTTGACATCTCAATTCTCTAATGGTATCAATTAATTCCAAGTTACTAATCATGGTTTGATGGATCATAGATTCAAGACATATGTAATTCACAATCATATTGTAATTTCAACACCTATTACTTTTACTTTCATGAACATGTAATATTTCAACTAGGATATAACTTAGGGCCTACAATCTATGCCATATGGAAAGTAAGAAGTGGGTGTATTTTTAAGGGCAAAGTTTTATGTAAGTATGCCTTCTACTTCTAAACACTAAATTGGAGGTATTATTTTATCAAATGTCAACACCAACATAATCTATCATATTATGGCATCCCATTAACTAGAATCAAGCATGCACTTATTGAGTAACAAGAAATAGGATATAGCTATCTAAATCTTTATATCGTGAGTTAATTGTTTCCAATATTGTTGACATTGTTGATATCTTGTTGATAATCTTATATCTTTTGTTGTATATCTTATTCAGAGATGGTTTATTAATATAATTATTTCATTTAATTTCAGAAAATAAAAAGATAAATTAAAAACAGAAAAATATCATAAGTTTAAAGTTTAACCAAACAGAGAGAAAAGGTTTTTTAAAAATATATACCTTTCCACATTACATAGTATTCAAGATATACTTGGTTTTATTAAACCATTTCAATATATTTATAAAAAAATTTAAAAAGACGGGTCAAAGGCAGAAAAATATCGTAAGTTAAAAGTTTAACTGTGGCCTACAGAGAGAGTAAACAGATTAGATCAAATAATATTAATATTTTACATGGAACTTTAAATTAAAAAAGTTTAAAATCTAATTTCAATTTATATTTTAGGAGTTAAGGAAAAGGCATAACACATATTCTTATATCATGTATCAACGAAAACCTGATTCCTCGGTAAGTTCGTAATAATTTGTTTATCTTGTCTTGCTAACGAGCTCGTGAGTCTGGTTTAGCTGCAATTTGTGAAGGTCACTAGAAATGGCAATCATATACTATCATTCCACTTAAGATTTTCAAATTTAACTTTGCAGACATCTAGAAATGACGTTCATGAACCCTAGGCAATAATTTTCTTTCAATCTGTGCTAGGAAATAGAGTACTGAAAGATAGATGAGCGTCCTGCTCTACAATCATATTATTTGGAACAACCAGAAACATAAACTGGTTGTGGTTTACAGGATACTGAAAACAAAAGTTCCATTGAGTAGAAAACAAAAGTTGATTAATCATAAACAAAGTAACAAAATCTACCAGTCAACTGAACAAACTACCAGTCTTTTCCTTAACTACTATTCTCGATCAAGAATTTACTTATTCCAAACTAGATAGCTTTACCATCCAATCAATCGAGGCTTTTAGTTCCCTTGGAAACATCAAATACCTGCATTTTAACAGCACATATTCCTCTGATTTTCCTCATTTACTGCGTACAAAGTGCAGTCTTCTTTTGATGTTTGATCGTTCTCTCTCTTTCGACTCAGAATTGGATCATCTCTGCCTCTGTCGTGCTCTCTGAAAATTTTGTTCTTTTCACGGGCAATTGTTTACTTCGACTGGTGATGGCTAGAACAAGCAGCAAGAACATACAAGCCAAGCTGGTGGGTATGTCTTTCCCTTTTCCACTTTTCTCTTAAACATGGCCAAACAAGATGGGGAAGAGAACATAACAAACAGGGTTCATAGCTTTTCTATTCAAAAGTTGGGTGCTATCTGGTTTATGCTTTGACTAGGTCCTCGGGGCAAAAGGGTTGATTCTTTGACGTACTTAAGTCTAACATGGTGACTGCTGATCTTACGTATGTTCCTTAGGTGGTTTAATGTTGTTTTAATTGGCTCTAGAGAGTTTGTAGTTAATTATTAGTTCGTCTTTTGAAGTTATGTTCCCTTTTATCAAGCGGAAACTTCAATTGATCCTCCCTTGGATCAACTTTCTTTGCAAGGATTCTTTTAAGCGTTTGATGGAGGCGTAATCTGATATGCATTTTGAGAATAGATGGTTGGCAAAGCAGAAAGTTCACGTTTTTATGCTTTTCTCAGGTTCTCCTTGGGGATATGGGAACTGGCAAGACAAGTTTGGTTCTGAGATTTGTCAAAGGTCAATTTTTTGATTTCCAGGTTCGTTTTGGTTTGCTTATAATGTTTCTATCAATCAATCTATTCTTCTACTCCAGAGAGCAATTTGAAACAGAAGGAATCTTAGTGGGATGTAGATTACTACGCCAAATATTCAAAGAACTCAATTCCATTACATTAAATTTTTATCCCTGCAATTTGCCCAAGTTAGCTTCTGTTTTTGTTTGATTTGATGCAAGTTTGTAAAGGTATAGATATATATGGCATCTAACAAGTGTCTAATATTTAGGAATCAACTATTGGAGCGGCTTTTTTCACTCAGGTTTTATCATTGAATGAGGCTACCATAAAGTTTGATATATGGGACACAGCAGGACAGGAAAGATACCATAGCTTGGCTCCTATGTATTATCGTGGTGCAGCTGCGGCTGTCGTGGTGTACGATATTACAAGCCCGGTATATGCTTCTTTTCTTCTGGAATGTCACTTTTCTACACCTAAAACTGATTTTTTTATAAATATCTTCAGAAGAATAAAACCTTGTCATGTTTTCCTTTGCATCAGTTATACATACTGTCATAACTCTTTGCTACTTGTCCAAATTCCTGATTAAAGCTGATAAAGATTTTAGATTCTTGAAACTGTTAAAGCTAGATACGAGAATTTTCAATCATGTTTCTTTTTAGTGGTTGAAACATTTGGATGCAGCACTTTGATATTACTTGATTGGCATGCGAGGCTAAATTAGTTATGCTCTAAAAGTATGTTTAAAAGTCGTAAGAGATTGAATGCTAGCCATCCCTTCTCTGAACCCTGTCGTACAACTAACACAGGTAGCTAGATTTTAAGTTTTATGGACAATTTCAGGAGGTAATTATGTTCGATAATAGCCAAATCTTTGATTACATTTATGGAACTCATTGATTCATTCTGTGAAAAGTGTAGTTCATGGACCATATATATATGTATATATTATCTTTGAGCACTACTATTAACGTGTCTGTGTTCAGGAGTCCTTTGAACGAGCTAAAAAGTGGGTTCTGGAACTGCAAAGGCAAGGTAAACATCCAAAATCTTCTCCTGAAAGTATCTTCCACAGAAAGTGGAGATCTGAATACATTGAGAGGGAGAAAGACTGACAATGATGAAATATATAATGACATTTTCTCTACATTATCATGATTGTTTCCTTGATTTGTACCTAATGTTATGAAAGCACTGCCGAGAACTTTCAACAAAAGCATTTTGCTTGTGCAATTTCATTAACCTTATTCTCTGTATGTCAGGAAATCCGAATTTAATAACATTCTTGGTGGCTAACAAAGCTGACTTGGAAGAAAAGAGAAAAGTTGGAAATGAGGTGCTTCAAAATCCTCTTGATAGAGAATATATTCCTACTTTAAACATAGCTCCACAGACTTTCAGTCATGGCTTATAATCAAACAATTCTACTAAATATTGCAGGAAGGCGAGCAATATGCAAGAGAAACTGGTTTGGCTTTTCTTGAAACGTCTGCCAAAACTGCACAGAATGTAAATGAGCTATTTTATGAAATAGGTAATGTACTAGTCATGGAAGAATGAATGGAATTTGTATTTCAATTTTCGGCATGTTTGTTATATTCCATATCTGATGCCACTTTCTTCATCTGTGCGGTTCAAATTTCAAACAGGATAGGCTTTGATTTTCCCCAGAAGAACTCCAAACTGAGAACTGATTATAATGAATACAGGATAGACAAGACGAAGTTGCATTATTATATTCCCATGCTTGCTTTAATACTTTCCAAGAGCTTTGTTTTGGTGCTAGGCCTTGCCATTGAAATGCCTGTTTCTGAAATTTTATGTACTCGAAAGCTTCTGACTTATTGCAAGAATCGACAAGACATAGTGCTAATAAAATAAATTCCCTCCTTTCAGCAAAAAGATTGGCGAAAGCTGCCCCTACACGTCCGGGAGGAATGAAATTGCATGGCAGACCCCAAGAAAGTGGAAGAAGAACGTTCTGCTGCTCATGAGTGATGATTGATGATGATACCTCATATTTCATTGGGTTGTATGTAATCTTACCATCCCTGTTTTCTTTCAGTTAATGCTTACCATGAATCAAAAAAAAAACTGGTCTTGCAGTTCTGGGTTAAAAATGTGTTTTATATTCTATCACCCGGAAGGGGTAATTAAAACAAATTACATCATTGATCCCAACGTATATGTCATGGCTCCAACTATTTAATTTTCCATGCAGTTTGTAATTCCTATTGATAATTCATATGATTCTTTCCAAGTTGATACACTGATAGAGACTAGACTTTGGCTATTAGGATTTTTGTTATTAGAAGTTATTTCTACCCCATCTCTGTAGTTTTAGGTAGTTATTAGTTTTTAAAATTAGGGAGATTTACGCTGAAGAATGATCCTGTACAGTGACTATTTATGCCAAACGTTTTCTAGAGAAACAATCAATCAAATTAAGCCTTTCACAGACTTCTTATATTCTCCACTTGGCATCATTACCAACCCCTCACATAATTAGCTTTTAAAATTTCTCTATTCACCAAGGATGCAAGGCATATCTCATAATTCTCTAACTTGAATTCTTCAACATTTAACCAAGAATCACTCCCTATCATATCAACCCCTGAGGACTTCAAGTTATAGTCACCAAGTTCAAGCTATGGTTGAACTTTTTAGCAAATGATGATTTTTTCAACATGTCAACTACATCCTTCGAAGTGTGAACTTTTTTCAACAAAATCTGACCAAATGTAATCAATTTTTTGATCTTGTGAAACCTCTTATTCTTCATTATAACCTTATTTGTCTATCTTCCTCCTAACTTTCCCTAGTGTCTTAAAACATAGTTGCGTCCTCATCACTAATGATAAGAGCATACATGATGAGTCTCTCCAACTATATCTCCTTGGCTTCTTAATGATCCATCTCTCTCTATCTTTTGCTATAATTTTCCAATACTTTCTTCCTGACACTGTTCTATCTCTTGAACTAAATTGCGAACTCTTTGGCATCCATTGTAGGATATTCTCGTATCACTTGCATCACCTTTGAACCACACTAGTCATTGTTGACCTTGACATGTCTTTTTCATATGTTTTCCTCAACATACATTGCTCCCAAAATACTATATCTTTAAAGGTTACCCTAGACTTTTTATCAAGCACGTGAAACTTACAAAAGTCTATCTTCTGATTATTTACATCCTTTAATAAGCTCCCCTTATGAACTTTGATTATCTCTTGCTTACCAAAATGACTCACTTGCATATGCTATGCCACAATATTGTTATCCTTTTACCTTGAGGATTGAGATACAACCATTGATCCCATTACTGCCTTTCACATTAAGACATAGATGCTATGTTATAATTTTTTTTCCTTTTATCACATTTAACACACCTGTTACCACTTTAAGCTTTTTATCTTCGTCAAAAAACTCAAACCCTTGAGCATCACGTGTACTCATGAAAATCAAATTCTTTCAAAGCATGGGAACATAATAAGCATCCAATATTCTAACAATTTCATTATGCATTTTATATACACTGAATCACTATATTTAACAACATACTCTCCCTCATTAGACAATATGACAATACCATTTTATTTTTTAAAAGAATTAAATCAATTCTTATTCAAAGTTATAAGATAAGATGCAATAATGTCTATCACCCACCAATTTGTATAATCAAATTTACTCGCAATGAAAATATAATTATCTCTTCCACTCTCTTCATCAAAACTCTCAATTGTCTTTTACATTCTCTTTATCAAAACTCTCATAGACTAAAAAATTCTTGTTTTTTTAATCCATTTCTGTTCTTGTTTCTATTCATTTGATATGGGTAGTCTCTCTTAAAGTACTGTTTTTCTTTGTGGTTAAATCATAAAGCATCAAACAACTTTAGCCTTTGATTTGGATTTTGGCTTACTCCTACTTTGAGTACCCTTTCCTTGTTCTTCCTCTGCTAACAACTAGACCCACATATAATCCACCTTTATATGTGTTAAAGACCTTTTTCTTCAATTCTTCAGACTACAGAACACCTTTTGTATTAATTAAGTTGCCTCACTATCATACAATATGGTATTAACAAAATTCTCATACAAATTGGCAAAGAAAAAAAATGGATTATGACATGATCCTCATTCTTAATTTTAACCCCAACACCTTACAAAACCAAGACGATTTGATTAAAATTATCAGAGTGATCTTTTATTTGTCTACTTTCTATCATCTTTAAGCTATATAAATGTTACTTTTGGTATAAATGATTCATAGGTCCTTTGTTATGATATTTTTAAGTTGTTTCCAAATTGAAACAAAATTTATTTCATTAACCACCTCTCTCATCACCTTATCACCTAAACTCAACAATATTTCACTATACGTTTTTTTGTAAAATCTTTTCCTTTTATATTCTTAAATTCTTTAAAAATTCTTCTTTTTTTTCAATGCTACCGTGCATCCTTGCTGAACAAGAACTGCTTTCATTTTCACCTTCCATTGAGTGAAATCATTCAATCCATCTCAATATCAAATTTGTGAAGAGATATTTTGATAGCAAAACCTATGTTCTAATACTAATTGTTAAGATATCAATTATTCTATTACCAATTGTCATAAAAATGGAAGTAATATAAGATGAAATTAGGAGAAGTAAAAAACATAAGAATTTATGTAGTTTAACCAATTAAACGACCTACATTTACAAGGAAGGAGAGTATAACTATGAGAAATTCGATAAAAGTAAAGTAGATGATAACAACATTCTTAATATCCCAAAGTTTCTACCTTACAAAACTTGTATTAAAGTATTTATAGTCTTAGGTTACATGTAAGAAGTTTAAGCATAGTGAAACATTATTTTCATAGAAGTCTATGATTTTTGAAACATTATTTCCATAAATATCTAATCATTCTAAAATTCCATTTTTATTCATCATTAAAAATTGTGCCACTAGTCTAGGACTCGTCCTACACTTGACATCGATATTGATTTATTTTGGACTTAAAAATTTAAAATTTCCCAACTAATATGAGACTGGTGCCGGTATCACATCCCTATTTGATGCTAATTAGCTTGTAAACCTTCATTCTTCATCAATAATTCAAGATATATTGATGATGACGTCCCTTGTACCTAAATTAAGTCTTAAATTTCAGCCATAAAACAAACATAGTATAGGAAAGTAGGAATTGATTTCGTGAGGAATTCTAATTCGTTAAATGTTACAAAAGAGATGTTTAATTAAATGGGGGTTATAACCATACTAAATTTTGTGATAAAGAAAATAAACTAAATTATGTAAATAATAAAAAGAGAAATATAAATAAAAGAAAGCTCGATGTACAGTTGCTTCCACCAATGGAACTACGACTGGTTATCGATTCAAAATAATAATTATTTCATTAGTTATATATTCAATCTGATATTGAATACCTATATTTCCATAAGATTAGTTAATAAAAAAAATATGTAATTTAATTAACTCTTATTGTTTAACAACCTTAGATATAATCAAAATTTTAATTAAGTAATAACTTTACGAAAAGAAAGGTCATCAAAGCAAGATAACACAACATCAATGGTTTCATTTTGTTGAGCAAATTTTAATCTTATAAAACCCTCAATATTTTATAAACGGCATGGGTCATAACATAGTATATGAGCTGTCGATCCCATGAGGAATTAGTAAACTAAACGAATCCTAATCTATCTAAGGCCTAAAAGTATAATTAAAATGAAAATAAAATGAGCATAAATTTAAACAGTTGAATATAGAGTGATTGAAATAAGAATTGTAAATTAATGTAAGAAATCAAATTTAAGCACCACCAATTAACAACTCGAGAATCATACAAGGAAGATTAATCAATTACAAGAAAGGGAGATTTATCCTATCATCTAATGCTAACTGGATCACTCTAGAGTTAATTTGGTATCAGTCTTAGAATTTCGAAGGGTGGATTACTCTCTCTCG
Organism: Erythroxylum foetidum; assembly: GCA_026546835.1. NCBI lineage: Eukaryota > Viridiplantae > Streptophyta > Magnoliopsida > Malpighiales > Erythroxylaceae > Erythroxylum > Erythroxylum foetidum. Next base: position 34,563,227 of record JANZLF010000008.1, on the reverse strand, counting down.
AATTATAAACATTAACCCTAAATTATAAATCTTAATTGAGCTAAATTACTGAAATTGTAATCTCTTAATTAACAAAAAAAACCAACTAAACAATTAAATCTTAAGCATTCTAATAGACAAACAAGTCCTTACATGAGATCTCTCTCCGTATAAATTACCGATTTCATTGTTTATGTGATCACCTAGATTGTTTAACTCTCATTACCATACCTAATCATTTTGCTATTAGTTCACTCTCTCAATTTATTACCGAAGCATGCAAATACAACAAAAAATCACAATACCCAACACATTAACATCAAAATTAATCAAATTAACATTAATTCAAGAACAAATCCTTAAAAGAGTTTAGAACATCCTTAGCAACATATTCAACATCCTCAAACCTAAAGCACACATGAAGATGAGATGAATAATATGAAAAAATAGAAAGTAACTTGAGATGGCTGGGTTGGACTGGTTGGATAACAACTGGCTAAAACTTCCCTTCTCTTCTCTCCTTCTCTCCCTTTACCTTGCGTTATTTCTCAAGATGGCAAATGGCTACTCTCTTATATTAGGTCATTTTCTCTCTTTTATAGTCCTAGGGCTTTTTAGGGTAAAGACTAGGTCTTACCATACCCAAATGTCTGAAATAATCCTTGACAAGTTGATTTTAGAAGCAATCTCTATGTTTGTCATCGCACAGGTCACAATCATGCCACGATAAGGCCACGATTGTGGCACTTCAAATTTTCTTTTGTCACGATCATGGCTCTGAATCCTTCGTTGAGCTTCCTCCAAATCTTCTCCATTTTTTTTAAATATTTGATCTCAAATACTAACAAACACATTAAAGCACCTCAAACACAAAAAATTAAAGCTCAATAGTATGCTCTAACCCACATAACACTCAAAACAAAAATATCTAACCAACTAGCAAAATTCTAAACCTAAATATGCATGAATCAATTAATTAACTAATCAAAAGATATTAAAATACCTACTAAAACATCATGCAACCTAAAACTATCAACATCCCCATACCTGAACTTTTGCTTGTCCTCGAGAAAAAACAAAACAAACAAAACACAAACACATCAAACAACAACACACATATATGCAATAATGATATAACGACATTGAACTTCATGAAACAAATTTAACTACAAACATAATCGTTCAATTTGTTCTAACTTATTAACTTATGAAATCGATGTCTAAGTACTTCAGACTAAATATACATATTAATTAAGAATTAATGTCAAATTCATTCACTCTTATCACTCGCTCACATACATTCATAATTAGTTAGTCAATCAAAATTTTAACTATCCTTAAGTGGCTTTTCATGAGAAGTCATGCTATTCACAAAGATCAGTTGGATTTATTAAACAATGCATTATTTTTGTTAACTTTCATTAACATAAACTTAGTTTTTTGACATGAAAGAAAACATTTGTAATAAAATCTCCCCAGTTACTCAACTAGGTCATATTTTTATTAAGTGACTTGGTCGGAATGTCATTATCACCTTTTGACACGAAGACAAACATTTGTGATGAATGTCCCCTGGTTACTTGGCTATATCACATTCTCAACTAGCTACTAGCTTTATTCATAACCTAGTTTGTTTCAAAAAGGGCCAGCAAAATAGTTATTTATTTAAGAAATTTTCATTTTATTACCTACCTCAATTCTTTAGCTAATCATTCTCATAAGGTATACTAATGGTACAACTTATTCAATTGACCTAAAATCATAAATGTATGTGGGAAATTCCTAGGGTGAATGAACTAACATCATATCCTAATTAACATGCATATTTAATCAAAGCAACCCAGGATACCAGTTTCACGAGTTAAAATATCTTTACAACCTAAAAGACCATGTTTAAAGCTAAACTGATTCTATTAAGTCATAGCCATTGACACACTCACACGAGTTACATCATGAAATCCTTAACAAGAACTAACATATAATATGCAGAATTCACATTCAAAATAAAAATACAGTGCAAAATACCCCACACTTAGATAACACATTATCCTCAATGTGAGAAGAACAAACAATAAGGTGGGAATAAAACAACATAATAGGACAAATATAAAAATAAAGTAAAAAGACAAAGGTTAGAGTATAAAAGCCCAGCATGATGATTGAGGTGGTGAAGGTGCTAGTAAAGAAATTTGGAGATACTACCGGCCACGAAGTTCAAACAATTCACTCCTTACAAAACAAAATAAAAAATACCAATAAAATATAATAAAACAAATAAAACTTATCATAATTCTTAGATTGCCTCCCAAGTAACACTTAGTTAACGTCATTAACTTGACGTGCTCTTCCTTCCACACTCAATATGGGTCAATTATGAGTGACTTGCTTCTACCTGTGTCAACATATTTAAGTTTTGTAGCCTATATGTAAGCTACAACTTGTAAGATAATGAAAATGACGATATTGATAAAATTAAGAAAACCAATTAAGTTCAGTAATGTTCCTTTTACTAACAAACTGTCAATAAAATAAGGAATAACAAAACTCCTTAAATCTTTTATTGAATATAGTAGTTTGTCTTGTAAGAGGGTGAGTTGTTCTTGTTTTTTTGTAGTCACCCCTGTCTCCTCTTCTTCTTTCACTTCATGAATAGAGACTTTCATATCTTCCTCAAAATTTATGTCCTTATCCTTTATTCTCCATTCTCTTCTTTAACTTCTAGAATATAGACTTGCTTATAGGCTTCAAGCTCTATGTTTGTTGTTGTCTGTTCTTCTTCCTCTTGATCCTTTAAACTTTTTACTTCATCAATTCTCATGAATGATCTACTCTCCTTCGGATCCTTTAATACCTTATTCATGTTGAATTTCTTATTCATCTCCAATTCAAAGGATGAGGTTAATGTCCAAAGCTTTTCAAGTGGTCAAAAATGGTATATAAAAATTAACAAACAATTTTGATCCTCTTTAAAGTCTAGCACGACGAAATCCACAAGAATTATAAACTTGTCCACTTTTATAGGTACATCCTCCACCATGCCGAATGGTTTCTTTATCAAATGATATGCTAGATAAATATTCATAGATGTTGGTTTCACATCTCTTATCCCCAGTTTCCCAAAAATTGACAAAGGAATAAGGTTTATACTTGTGCCTAAGTCGCAAAAACATTTTAAAATCTTTAAATAACTAACTACAAAGGGTATTGTAAAGCTCCCTATATCTATTAACTGTGATGGAATGTGTTTGGTAATTAAAGAACTGAATGTTTTTGTCATAGCTACCATTTGATTATTATCCTAAGTCCGCCTAGTAGATAATATGTCTTTAAGGAACTTCACATACTTAGGCCTGTGTTTCAACACTTCCATAAAAGAAAATTAAATTTATAATTTTTATAGCTTTTCCATGAACTCTACAAATGGTACATCTAATTCGTTCTTCTAAAGTCTTTGTGGGAATGATATTTTCGATGTGTAAGGTGGAGGAGGAATGTATGGAGGGTCCTCATTCTTATCTTCATCCTTTTTCTTCTTCTCTTGATCTTCTACAAAGTGGGTCTTAGTGTCTTTCCACCAATTCTTCTAACTATTTCCCACTCCTAAGTGTGATAGTCTTATATTGGTACCTTAGATTTACTTCCATATTGCTTAGAAAGTTTTCCACACTTCTCTTAAAGAATTCCCTATAAAGTTAGCTCATTTGAACCTTTAGGTTGTGAATAGAAGAGGCTTAATCTTCCGTTATTTTTTCAAACTTCCCTTCTAGTCTCTTATGGGCCTCTTCCATATTCATAAGTTTTTCCATGATCTTGTCCAATTTAACATCCCATAAATTGGACTCAACTTGTTGAAATCCTGGCAAGCCTTGAATTCCCATTTGAGTTCTTACACTATTAGACCAAAAGAAATGTGGGTGGTTCTACTACCCCAGATTGTAAACATTCCAATAAGGATGATTACTTCCCTGACCAAATTGTGCTTCAATGAAGTTCACAAGGGTGTTTACTCCTTATGATATATTTCCTCCATCATCGTTCTTTTTATCTCTTCTTGGCATTTACCTCTTCAAATTCTTCATTATTGCTTTATGATGTCCAAATTGATGTGTCTTCTACTTTGCGCCTAAAATTCCTTCTCTTTCTATCTTTTTTTAAAATTTCTCATGATTGGGTACACAATCACAAAAAGGGTAATAATTCCTTAAAACAAAGGAATTCAAAAATTCCTAAACTAATTACCCGACAACGACGCCAAAAACTAGTTGAGCAAGTATTAATCTTATAAAAATCTCAATATTCTACAAGCACAAGGGTCTTAACGAGTATATGGGGTGTCAATCCTATGAGGAATTAGTAAACTAATCAAATCTTAATTTGCCTAAGGGCCGAAAAGTATAATTAAAATGAAAATAAAAATGACTAGAAAATTAAACAATTGAATATGGAGTGACTGAAATGCAAATTCTAAACTAATATAAGAAATCAACTTTGAGCACCACCAATTAACATCTCGAAAATCACTTAGGAAGATTATCCAATTATGATAAAGGATGATTTATCCTTCATAGGTGTAGATTGTATTGTATTTTTGAAGGTAGTTTATTGTGTGTTTAGTGGTTAATTTGATTGTTTAATGTGTGTTTATGTTAAGAATTGTGTTAGTTCATAAATATTGGTGTTTTAAGTTTTTTAGTGAGAACATGTATTTGAGCTTCAATTATACATATATGAGGTGTCGTGATGGGTTTTTAACTGTTCAAGGGCATTCGAAGGAGAATCAGAGCAGACCTAGGCAATAACCTAGGGCTATGATTGTGCTCGAGCACAGGGCCACAATCCTGGGGAATCTACCACAATCATGACAAAGGGCAAACAAACTCACACGATCATGGCCTGAGTGTAGACAGATGTAGGATTGCTTCTGAATTCAAGTTTTTGAGGAACATTTCAAATATTTCGAATGTCGGAAACACATTAGGGTTACCTTAATTGGAAAAGACTAGAAAAGCATTAAGAGGTAACCTTAGAAAGGAGATTTAAAATCAAGCTCCATCTGGAAACCCTAAAAAGAGAGAGAGAAGAAGAAGAAGAGGAAGAAGGAAGAAGAAGTGGATCCTAGTGTCGCTGCTCCCCGAATCAGGTGGTATCTCGAAGCCGCTACCTTCCTGATGTGTCCAACCTAAGTTCCATTTTTTTTTCATTTCCTTTTTCATTTAAATGTATA
>JANZLF010000008.1:34537515-34551381 GCA_026546835.1 Erythroxylum foetidum | reverse complement strand
AGAGGGGTGAGAGTTAGAGAGAAGAGTAGAAAACTGAAGAAAGAGGGGCGGTAGTAGACTCAGGGTCGAGGTGGGTTCGCCGGCGCAGGAAGGAGGGGGGTGTTGGCGGTAGGTTATTTTTTTTTTCAAACAAGTCCTCTGGTTTTTAAAAGTTTGCGAAATGACCCGGAATTTTCCGGTATGTTGGGTACCGACCGGTACCCAATGGAAAACCCTGGTACCGGTCGGTATTTTTGGCCAGTATGGAGGTTAGGATCCAGGTATTGGTCCCCAGCCGGTACGGTACCTTCCGGCCGGTACCGACCGGAATGGTACGGATCCCAATACACTGGGAGGAGAGCTTGGCGGTGGGAAGGTTCAACGCAGTCCTGGATCCCCACCTGGAACCCAGTTGCCGCCTCAACTGGCTCTGAAATCTTCTCGTTTAATGCCTGGAATCGATTTTGGTATTCTCGCTGAGTATTACCCTGTGGATCGGTGGCATGTTGGAGGTGAGAGACACGACGTAGGTGTCTATCCACTACCATCCACTCCCCAAAGCGTGGGCCCAGTGACGTCCCATCATGCACTAAGCCATCTTCCTCCGTTGCCTTAGCCTTACGCTGTGGAGTATTCCTGTTTGCCCTCGGTGCTGCGTCCGACTCCAGCTGAGGAGCACTCGTAGTTGCCTGAGGACAGCAGGCTCGGGCATGGCCATAGATCCCACAAGAGTAACATATTGGCTCCAGTCCCTCATACATAACTTTATAACACACACCATCAAACCACAGTTCACCCACTAATGGCTTAGTAATGTCTATCTCAACACAAACACGGGCAAACTGGCCATAGGTAGCATACGAAATATTCAAATCAACCCGGATTTATCCCTGGGCGCAAGGCAGTAGATAACATACTCAATGCTCAGGAAGTCGTACATGCTATCAAGCGAATGAGGAGAGGGGGTATGGCAGTGAAGATAGACTTGGCCAAAGCCTTCGACAGAGTTGACTGAAACTTTCTCCGACGGGTGTTATTAGAGTTTGGCTTCCCTGTGCTACTTATTAATCTGATTATGAGCTGTGTTTCCAGCTCGTCTTTATCTGTTCTCTGCAATGGACAGTGGTTTGAAGCTTTTCAACCCAAACGAGGCCTCCGTCAAGGTAATCCTCTTTCCCCATATTTGTTTGTTTTATACATGGAGAAATTTTCGGGATGGATATCTCATCAGGTGCACGAAGGCCGTTGGAAACCGATTGAAATTTCAACTAATGGCCCTACCATCTCACACCTATTTTTTGCAGATGATGTGCTTCTATTTGCACATGCTACACGTAGTTAAGCTCGCATTTTACGCCAAATTATGGTTGAGTTTTGTTCTACTTCGGGGATGTTAGTAAATAATACAAAATCTAAAGCCTTTATTCCTACCCAGGTTCGGCGTGGGCACGGGCCAGGATCACCGTTGCTTTGGATATCCCTCAGTCGCAGCGTCTGGAAACATATCTTAATGTCCTTCTGTGTACTCAGCGGTTGAATAAAACCGATTATGCTGGCATTCTTGACAAAATCCGGTCTCGTTTGGAAGGTTGGTCCAATAAGTTACTGAATAAAGTAGGTAGGGCTACCCTGATCCAAGATACTCTCACTTCTATACCCATCTTTGCCATGCAGTCCAACTGGTTTCCCCGGGCTGTATGTGATGAGATTGATAAAATAGCGCGAGGTTTTTTGTGAGGAAAGCTCAACAATCTTAAGGGGGTCCACCTCCTGCCTTGGACTACAATTACAACCCCAAAAGCTTGCGGCGGATTAGGTGTGTGGCAAGCTAGGGAGGCTATTACGGCGTTGCTAACAAAAAAGTGTTGGGACATATGTATGGCGCGTTACCGCCTATAGATGCAGGTATTCCACTCTCGCTATTTTGGTGGACATGATCTCATGTCACATCACCCCCCTCAAACAGCCTCAATTGCGTGGAAAGGTCTTATGAAAGCCCTCACATTCCTCAAGGATGGGCATGGATGGTGGATTGGTGACGCAACTAGCATTCATTTTTGGAATGATCAATGGATTTTTGATGGCACCCTGGCTTCAGTGGTGGGACACATCCCGGAGCCTCTCCAAGATCTTCATATTAATGATTTACTCTCCTCTTCTATAGGGTGGAACCTAACTCCTATTGAGGGCATTGTTCCCTCAGAATATTGTCAACGTATCCGGGCTATCCCAAGACCGATCTCTTCCCAAACGCATGACAGCCTTATCTGGATGGGTAGTCCCAACGGGGTGTATACATCTAGGGGAGGTTACGCCTTTATCACCAGTGTGCCATCTTTGGACGGACCAAGGGGTTGGAAATGGGTATAGTCGCTCCACGCAACTCATAAACATAAGATATTCCTGTGGTTAGTGGCCTGGAATAGACTCCTCACAAATGTAGTGCGATACGAGCGTGACTTATGTCCATCCGCTCTTTGTGAGCGGTGTGGTGCCCATAGGGAAACTGTCCTCCATCTGCTACCGGACTACCCACAAGCTAGAGTTGTCTGGGACACTACCAGGGTCCCATGGAGTGCCACCTTCTACCACAAACAATCTGCTTATAACTGGATCAAGCATAATTATGTTCCATCTACTCGGGATGTCACAACTGCTTGGCGATTTATACTTACATGTTGGATCATCTGGTGCTCCAGGAATAGATGTGTGATTGAAGGGGCCCAAGTCACCTACTCTATGCAAGTCAAACAGGTCAAATTCCTGCTTAGAGATTATAGCTTGGTGTTTGTTGACCAGTCTCAAAGACAAACACACCCGTCGACCTCCACCTTGATTGCATGGATTCCCCCACCTGAGACGTGGTTCAAGCTCAACGTGGATGGTAGTGTACTAGGAAGTTCGGGCATGGCAGGTATTGGTGGCTTAATTCGGGATAGTCATGGTACATGGCTAGCAGGTTTTTCTTGCTGTATTGGGATCACTACCATCTTGATTGCGGAACTACAGGCTCTTCAATTTGGTATCATCTTTGCCAAGAATTTTCAGTGTGACGGATTGATTATTGAATCCGACTCAAAGGAAGCGCTTAGATGCCTAAGTTATTCTCAGGAGGATCTATAGTTTCATCCCTTAGCCAATGTGATCTATGATATCTGCTTCTTTCTAGCACATGGCCCAAGGTATATTACCACACATGTCCTGCGTGAAGGTAATCAATGCGCTGATCAACTAGTCCGTCTGGGCTCGGGCTTCGTACGTGGCGAGCAGGTGTGGCACAACCCTTCCCCTGCATTGTATTCTCTTTTGCGCGTAGATGCGCATGGGATTGCATTCCCTCGACATTAAGCTTGCCCCCCCCTCTGATGTACCAAAAAAAAAGAGTTTGGCAACATTTTTTACTGCGATAATAAATTTTCGCTAATAGTTTTTAGCAATGAAATTTTTCGTAGCCAAATATCACTTCTCTTGTAGTGTATATTAAGGATCTTCACATTCAGTGATAGTATTTTGGCAGAACCTCCTCGAATTGTAAGCCCAGATCATGTCCTCAAATACACAAACTCATTAACTCCATTGAATTGAACATGGATCTGATACCAATTGTAGAAGAAACTCTCTCTCTCGTCCTTTATATTATTTGTTCATGTCAGTTCACAACTCAATGGCAACCTATCTTTTCCACTCTATTTTACAACGTAGCACAAGAAGTCCTATTTATAAGACGGTGGTGAGATCTCATTTGCCGCCGTATTGTACAACTTTTTGTCATTACTAATTTCTTTCTAATTCCTTTATGGCCATTATTTACTTTTTTTAGATATTTGATAGTTCCTTGCTTGAAACTTCTTTAATGTTGTGAAGACTTCTAAAGAGAGACAAATTGGTGATCATTTAAAAGTCCTATAAACTTTATTTATAGGATATCCATGTAACACGTAGGATAGACCTTATTACGTGTCTTGAATTGTTCATAAAAAGATTACAAATGAAAAAAAAATGTGAAATGCCTAATTTTGATTTCATCCAATGTTTCAAAACAATTTTCGAAGCCCAAATGAGCTCCAATCTCTCAGAATCTTTGTAGAAGTCGATCATCGACACTCGGTTAACTTCTTTCTTCAATTTTCTTAAGATGTAAACACTCTTAACGGGTCAGAAGATCTATATGCTTACGAATTATATAAGCAACTAAATAATACCTTAACTTTTATGTATAACTTTTATATCAAGCTTCCCCATCACAAGCTTGATATGAGTCAAGTCTACATTAATTGGGATCTATTTTCTTCCCGAACTTCGATCTATCAATTTAGATCATTTATTGAATCACTTTATTACTTTTATTTAGATCAAATTACGTAACTTATTAACTGATAAATTATTAAAAAAATCAAAAATATAATTAATAGTTGTCTACTATTATAAAAAGGACAAAATTGTCCAACAATCCATTTCTCTTTTGTGATTATGAAGATTTAATATATGTAAATGAATTACTTAAAGTGCATGCAAAAAAATTGAGATATTGTTAAATGAAATGCACATAAAATTTTTGTGTGCGACAGTACACCTCCTTGTCAATTTCAGCCTCAAAAACTGAATTTGTCCTCAAACCACAAAATCAGTAGAAGCTAAACTCTATAATTGGGTGAATGGTCCCCAGAACCACAAGTGGTACCTGTTGGCTTTTCACACACGAGTGGTACTACTGTCCATAGGAGTTCCTGCCCTGACTATAGCAAGACCTCCTAGCAGCTTGAGTTGAGCAAAGAGTGACAGAAACTCGGAAGCTGAAAAAGGGTTTTGCAGACTATTACAATGGGAGGTTGCTGCTCAGACTCAGGCGACAACTTGCTGCTTGTGGTGGTGCTCATTATATTCATAGCCTTGCTTTTCTTCTTTTCTTGTCCACCGGCATATCCTCAGGCAAGAAGAGTCCGCGTCTACTGCTGTTCTTCTTGTTGATTATTGTAGAAGTCGCTCATAATCTTAGGTGCAGTCGTGACCTCTTGCGGATACTATGAGGACAATAAAACAAGGAATTATCGTACGTCCATGATGTTATATGGAGGGTAGCTTTTAGTTTAGTTTAATGTTTGTCTTTCTGGGTGCATGTGTTACTAGTTGCTTTGGTTACTGTCTCTGTGTGTTTCATGTTCTCTGGTCTTTGAAAGCTGAGAGAAAGAAGGGACTGGTGCTTCTGTTTCTGTTTCTGTTTCTACCGAAAGGAAATGGAGTTTTCAATCACCTCCTGCAAGTCATTATTCTCCTTTTTAAAGCATCAAATTGGAAGCTTTCACTGTCCCAGAGCTCCAGTTTTCTTTCTTTTTTAATATGATGTCGGTCGAATTGAAATTAACAATACATATATATGTGTGTATTTAATCCTGGAGACCATAGTAAGATTAAAAGCTAGAACTGAATTACTGCTGTGGTAGTTTCAATCGGTGAAATTAGCTTCCCAAGATTTTTTTTTTACTTCAATGGCAGTGACAAAAGCTTCAACATCCTTTAATTTTAAAAAAAGAAAATAAATTATGAATAAAATAATGTTAGGATTTATAATTACTATTTCACTCGAATTAAATTTTTATTGTTGAAAATAGATTCTTAACAATATGTTCACTATCAAATAAGAAACTATTATTTCATTCCAACGGTCGTTCTAAGGCTGATATTTGAAGTGGGCTGTGAAACTTAACACACACCGGGAAAGGTGGCGGACGAGTCCTTTTCACATAGCTAACACATTGTGAAAGGTAGCTGACGAGTCTTTTTCATGTTGCTTACACATTGTCGATGTGATTGAATATTTTGGCTCCTCTTCCTCATTAATTGCTACCAAAATTTGAAGGGATTATACTGTGGTGGTCGTTGCTGTTTCAATTCCGTTTCCTTTTATGATAGACAAGATCTTCTGTCCAGTATTATTCTGTCTTATTCTGTCTAATAAAATCTCAACCATTTATTTTATAAGACACACGCGAGATACACGCATAATTTATGCAAGACCTATATAAATTAATGACTAAGATTTATTGAACAGAATAAGACACCACAATATTGGACATAAGATCTAGACTTCTTTTCCCAATGAGATTAATTTAATCTACAGATGTGACCTTTCTTGGCTATGTTCAGAAGAAGACATTGCCATAATGCTGATCCATTTGAAACTAAATAATGATTCTTTAACGGAGAACAGAGAAAAATGCTAAAATCTTCTGTTTACTTTTATCCCGATCAGGATTTCGTTCCCAAGCTTTGTAATCAGGCTGTTAACATAGTCAAATCTTCAGCTCTGGCTGTTTGGCTTTCTAATTTTCAGCTTTTGTCAGTTTATGCTGTTTGTAATGATTTTGGAAATTTCAGTAGCGAGGTCTTTATCAGATTAGAAAAGAAAAACTCTTATCCATACAGTAAAAGTTGCCAGTCACTGAAGCAGACTCCGTGTCATTAGTCGAGGGGTCCAAAAGGGTAAGGCAGTACAATCCTGAATAATTGAAATGCCAAATCTGAAGAAGGGGGTGAGACTATATAAAGGAAACGCCCGTTCCTGTTAAGCTTTATATCTGGAAAATAATAAGTAATATCAGCCGCCTGACCAAATCTAGCCGGAGCAAAGCTTTTCAAGCGCCAGATTTTCATCACCACCAACTGCTTCCAGTGTACTCCTCACCAGCGATTCAGGGAAACCCATCTCGACAAGTTTCTGTACCTGTAATGATTGAAACTGCGTCAGTACATAGCCATCATGTACACTTCAATCACAAAGCAACCTTCAAAGATAACATATACTGTGTTTTCAAACCTTTTCTTCAACCCCTAGTGATGAGACCTTGGCAAAAGTTTCTGTCCAATAGCGAGCTGTCCCAACAAAGGTCTGATACTCCTTAATATACTGAAAGTCCACAGATACCAAGTCAAAATGCGAAGCTGTATATGAAACAAAAGATAACAGCTTTTACTCCAAGCACTCAGAGAAGCACACCTGTTGTGCCACTACAGCATCTTGAGGGTCATCGGGCTGAGGGGCAGAGAGTAACGCTTGGACAGAAAGAAGTGCTGTCTTTAGAGTGAGTGCCGGACTCCACTGATCCTTCAAAATATCCAGGCAAATGGCTCCACTTTGACTGCTGATGTTAGGATGCCTGAAAGCAGCAGTCCCAACACAAGAAAAATTAAAAGTTTTAAGCAACTAAAAGATCAAGCGCAAAATGGTGTGGGCATGTCATGCATGAATTAACAGATTACTCAAAACATCTGACATTGAGTACTAGTTGCGGCGGAACTTTCAATGCACCCTAAATCCATACATTATATTGATTACATATCGAAGGGATCAGAGGATTCATCTAGTCACCACATCAAATTTGAAGCTAATGCTTTTTACTATTAGAATCCCTCTTCGTAAGGTGGGAAAACTCTCTTAACTGACATGACCAACATTTAGGCAGAAGAACAAAGAAGCTAGTGAAGGAAGAGAGATCAAGATGATGCTCCTAACTTGTCAAGCATGGTATCATAATGGTTACTTTAAATGCCTTTCTTATTTGGCCTAGTCACCTAAATTGACCTTTTGGCAGCTAGAAGTCCTTCACTTACACAATAATATGATTATCTGCAAGAACATGAAATGTTTCAACAAAACCAAGTTACATGAAGGCCAATTGACGGCAAACCTGACATCAAAACAAAGAGCAGCATCCTGTATGTCAAGACCATGAAATCAAAAACCAATTTTGCAGTTGATCTCCAATTGATCAAATTCAGTAGATCTCTGCCTTCCTCACACTACTCTCCAAAATCATTCAAGGACATGAATAAATAAGACAACACAGATGCATTTACCTTGAGAGCAAATTAAAAAATTCAAAAGAACACATGACAGTTCAAAACTCAAATAGTTAGCGCAACGATCTACACAGGTAAACACACTTTTACTGCTAGTAAAAATAACTACCGTAATGTGTAACTGCATGACAACTTAAATTATAGTCAATGTCATCTATGAGAGGAAAAAGAGTATACAACCAGAATTTCATTACGCCTCCAAAACCATATTGATTTTGAAGGGCACCACCAGTCATCTTGTGTAACAATATTACAAATTAACATAAAACCATGCAAATATAAAAGCAAATTAGGTAACTTTTTCCTACCACACTTTCGTTGCAAACTGCATTTTGGGAGGCTCGAAAGGATATCCATCTACAAAAGGAACCAAGCATCGCAACTGCAAGTTAAATGCTTTCATATCCTTCACACTCAAGATGCAGCCAAAAACCCATCTTACCATAAGCTAATAGCAAAATATAGGTTCAGCATGCGAATGCTTTCCCCATTTTTCAAAGACCAGAGGATAGATCTACAGCTAAATTTCCAACATTGAAACAATTGCGAACGACATGCTCAGAACCCTAAAGCCATTTCTGTTATTAAAGAGCATCCAGTACGTACTTGACCCTGAGAAAATTACTTGACGACAAGAAGCATTTGGTCTCCCTTTTTTCTCTTTAATAATTTTAAAAAATAACTCAAGCTAAGGACAACCCACCAAAATTAAAGCCCACAACTTTTAAACAAGAATAGAAAGATACGAAATTTAAAAGAAAATCTCTTCATTTCCATCTTTAACTTCCCCATTTTTCTTCAACAATTTACAAAAACAGCTCAAATTAAAGAACCCCCAACAAAACCAACGTCTCAATTTTCCAAAAAGAACACAGAAAAACACTAACATTAAACAGTTTCGGGTGTGTTCGCCAAGATGCCATACCTGGGAGTGTGATATCGATACAGAAAGTGCCACCTTCATAGGGAGTTCCAGTGGGTCCAGGGATAATACCAGTCAATCGACCTAAATTATCAGATTTAGGAGTGACCCTTATGCCTGAGGACTCAATGTCTCTGCTACATTCTTGAAGCTCCTTTTGTACGCGAGAAAAGTCGATCATTGTTTGTTGGTTGTTCTTTCTTCACTCAAAATCAGGTTTACAAAAAAACCCTAAGCTGAGAAAAAGGGGAAGAGAATATTTCAGCGCCGGAAATTGAACTCTCTCTCTACAGCGAATGAACTCTGGCGCTTTTTGGGACTCTCTCTCTCTTTCTAAAGGTGCACAAAACTTGGGCTTTCTTTTCTCCAAAAAAAGGGATTTGCTTCTTTCAAAGTAGATTTCCTTGGTTTGGTTGGGTTTTTCAATACAATATTTAAATTTTAAAATGATATAATTTAAAATTTATAAATAAAAATTAGTTGAATAATTAAATAATATTATAAATGATAAATTTTAAAACTGAAATTTGATGTAAAATAATGCTTATATTGAAAAAAATAAGTGTGTAATGTTATAATTAGTGTAGGATAAAATAATCCCAACTCAAAATTGATACAAGGTTTTTGATATTTGTTTGAGGATTCAATTTTAAGTTGTATGAATTAATGTATTGTATCTTATATTTTAAAAACCGAACACAAGAAATTTAAAGTTTAAAATGTTCAATCAATATTAAACTATTATAAAAATTAGTTAAAGGATTTTAAAATTAAATCAGCCTGATCAAGTCTTTTTAACTAAAATAATTATCATGTATCAAATTGCATGATTTTATTAAGTATATATATATATATATATATATTATCATCATCACACCTGATTTGAATCTAGCAATAAAGTGAAATCTTTAATGAAATTTATTTATTGAAAATGTTATTTAATTTAAAGAGAATTGTGACTTTTCTAATTTTAATTTGTATAATAATTTGTTTATAATGTTATTAACTATTATCCCTTTATTTTAATATATTAACTAGGTTTATAATTAAGGTTCGGGTTCGTAGATTAGAATGGAAGGTAGCTGTTAGCCAAAAATGACGTCGCACCCAATGAAGTTAGTACAATAGACTGATTAGGTACACTTGTCGTTTAGATTTTGCATTAATTAGTTTAATCCCAATTAGTGGTGATTTTAAAACCTAATTAACTAGTACCAGCATGCCCACCCACTCTTCTCCAGAGTCCAGCCTCCTAAGGCAAGCTAGGGTCGTCGTCGTTGAGAGCGACCTCAAACCATATATGACGATCCAGATTTTAAAATACGAGTACCCTCTACCACAAGGGGCGGATCTATAACGGGGACAAGTGGGCCTTCATTATTTTCAACAAATTTTTTATAAAAAAATATTATTTTAGGTTTTGTTTTTATTAAAAAATAAAATTTTATTCTTATTAAAATTCTGTCCCTATTAAAAATAAAATTTTATTATTAATAAAATTTTGCTCCTATTCAAAAAAATTTCTAGATCCGTCCCTATCCTCTACACTTGCCTTCTACGTGCACAAAAAAGTATCAGATACATGATCCTGTTTGAGTTTTAATGGGTCAATGAGCAAACGAATGTATCAAATGTCATTGTTAAGGCCATTACTGATTTTTCTTAGCTAGTATAAATAGTTTGTGAACTTCTCTTGTGGACCTAAATCAGACACAATGTGAAACATAACATTACCCAACTCAAATGGCCCAAGTTGTTCAACAAAGCCTCACACTAGGGGGAATTAGTCACCTTACTAACGTAACATATAACAGAACCTCTTTAAATTGATACCTGATAAATTAATAAATTTTTTAAGATAACTTAGGTTAGTTAAAATTTTAATAAATTTCGATAAGATAATAAGATAATATATTTTCAAAATACCTCTATGTAAATACAAGGTTCCATTAATATCGTAAATTAATAATTATATAAATTTACACAAATATAACTAAGACAATTTAGTGAAATATGATTCTAGTGTTGTTTGTACCTTGACTAACTTTCAAATGAAACTTTTCTTCAAGCCACAACTGCAAATATTTTTGAGTGCAAGTCGAATGATCTCTCTTGTACTCATATAATTCTTTGCGTTTTTGATCCGTCATTGTTGATTTCGTGACACCTTTTAGATGAGGATCCATTATTTGGTGTGGTTTCAAGAAATTTTCTATCTTGTTTATAAAGTATTTTCTATCTCCATCATATGTACATATGTACACTGAATGTTTTTAGTAAAAATACAATGAATAATACTTAATTGTTAAGAAACGATGAACATTATTTATTAGTTTTCATTAATATTATGTACAATGAATCTATGTTTTAGATTCATTCAATTAATATGAAACATGAACTTTTCTAAAATACAATGCTTTTTGATGTAATCAAAATTTAACTTCAATCAATTTTAAAAATCTCTTTAAATTAATGATATTTATTATTTTATAGAGATATTAATTAACTGACAAATTAATATTCATTAATTTATCAGTTAATTAATATCTCTATAATCAGTTAATTAATATCTCTATAAATTAATAAATATCATGATCCCATCAATATTAATTTATAGAGGTTTTACTATACTTGCACCTTTCTATGATGAGACTATCATTGACACTAGAATAGAATATCCACATGATTGTCTCATTGTAGGTCAATCCAATGTACTTACTTTCCTTAGTAAGCATCTACATGTTAACTCTAAACAACTCATGTGTATTGTTTATAAGATCTATTGCTTTATCTAATCAAGAAGTATAACATATGCTAGTCTATCTGGATTAATGATATCCCATCTCATTAATCCTATGACTAGGGAAAGTTTAGATATTAACATAATTATACATAATAGGAATCTCATTATCATGATCTCATCATGATTTCCTCCATGCTATGCTTTGTATCAAGCACTTTATTAAATTAATTTAATATCAACTTCAAATCCATAAATCTATGAACATTGAAATAATGCAAATGACTTTATTAATCATAAAATGATTTGTACAATAAATGCTAAAGGTGATTGCCTTTATAGCCCTTCTCTAACAAAGCTTGCGAGAGAGGGAGTGATATATGAATAATGCCTTGGACCACCATCTATATTTATCAAATCAATGAATAGGAGAACACTAGCATGAAAGATAACAAAGATGGAGGCTCTAAAGATTCTTATTCATTATTTTCACCACCAAAGCACATGAAGAAGATGACTCACGATTGGAGCATAAAAATGGAGATAAAAGGCTTGCTTTCCAACATCGATTCAATGGGAATATCGACACCAAGTCACGACTAAACTAGTTTTATCATTTTAAGGTTGTAATTTCTTTTTGGATTGTTATGTTGTTGGTGTTGATTTGATTAGTTTTTTGAATGAATTATCTTGATATGTCATTTTGATTGTTTTATTTCGAATCTATTGCTAAAACATGGAATGTTAATTATTACTTTTGATGTTTGAGTAGCATCTAATGATCGTTATTCATTAGGACAATTTTAGGTTAGATAACCCAAACGTGTGAGGTTACTACCTATGTTGATCATTTTTCGATTCGTAATGCGGCTTCTAAATTGAATCTAAAGATCAGATCCTAGGTGATTCGATAGTTAAGTTTAATTAATGATCATATCTTGATTAAACATAACCTAAGGAAAAAAACAGGGATTAGTAGAGCTTTCTATTAGTCTCAGATCAAAAGTCCAAATAGAGTTGTAAAGACGTTAGGATGATGGAATATGCATGATTGTGTTTAGGCCGAGATTGACTATAGAATCGGTGTAGCGCCCCCTTACCATAGGGTACACACCGAGACACCCGTGGGTCATCCCGATACATATCCTAAAATAAGGGAGGGCTACAAGTAGTCAGTCACTACAATACTCTCATGGCATCGTACTCATAAAATCGTAATATAAAAATCACTAAATTTTAAAACCGAATCACTTTCTCATATCATTTCATCAAAACAGAAATTTACATGACTATCAGTTTTCCACTGTCCAAAAACATTACTCCAAAAGGGAAAACTAATACAAAAATCTATCTAGGTCATGCCTAAAAACAATCCCAGCTGACCGACCTGTGAGCCATGACTTTTCTCACCAACTCGATCACACGGCAAGAAAAGTCTCTCTCTGGAGCTAGGAGTCTACTCTCTCGATCCTGAAAAAATATATTGCAATTTTGGGTGAGTTTACGAACTCAATGAGAAACCATCATCG
The DNA here is from genome assembly GCA_026546835.1 of Erythroxylum foetidum. Classification (NCBI taxonomy): domain Eukaryota; kingdom Viridiplantae; phylum Streptophyta; class Magnoliopsida; order Malpighiales; family Erythroxylaceae; genus Erythroxylum; species Erythroxylum foetidum. The sequence continues at coordinate 34,538,354 of JANZLF010000008.1, read as the reverse complement.
ATGGTTCACTCAATTCATGCATTTCACAGACAATTCACAGATTCTCATACAATAGCAGAAATCAGAACTTCACAAAACAGTTTTCATAGAAATATAAGCATTTAACCCTTTTCCCAAATCACAGTACAATCGGATGCATACATAACATTTTTCCATTATTTTATATTTTAAATTATGTGTTGTAACTGAGCGCCTGCACTATCCCACTATTGGGCGCATTGATCGGTGAGCCTGAGGCTCTAAACTGTCCCAAAATGGGAGCATTAACATTGAGCTTATAGATCTGTACTGTCCCTTTTCGGGCGCATTAAACGTTGAGCATATAGCTCTGAACTGTCCCTTTTTGGGTGAGTTAAACGTTAAACGTGTCTTAGGGGTAGGAGAGCCATAAGGGTATGCACTACTTTTCACGCGTCAGTAAGGGTAGGAGAGCCCTCTGGGTATGCACTAATCCCTTTCGAGATCGAGGCTCTATTTCAGTAGTTGAGCTTGTAGTTCTCGATGGCAGCTCCAGTCACAACCGTTATTAATCAATCGTTCATGGAATTCATTTATCACTATGCAATCAGATCCAATTTATCGAAAATAGTCATATCATTCTCAATCACACATTACCATACATTCACAATTTATTACACTGAAGCATGAATATTTCACATTCACAAACATTTTACACTTCAATGTCAAAGCAATCAATCCCTCGGACCTTCGGTCCGAGATTTCAAACATAACAATTCACATATACTCATCATTATTCTCCAAAAAATTCTAAGTACATAACATTTAACAATCAAAGATTGAGGAACCAACTAGGTTACTCACCTGTAACTTTCGAGCTA
>JANZLF010000008.1:34463442-34478478 GCA_026546835.1 Erythroxylum foetidum | reverse complement strand
ATACCGACACCGGGATCCTGGGTTTCAGGAAAGTCCCGGGAATTAAAAATTTTTGTTTCCGCTGCTGGAACATGTGATGTTCCTCCCGGGATTTTCCTACATACGAGCAGTCAGTCATTACAATACTCTCATGGCATCAAATTCATAAACCGCAATATAAAAATCACTATATTTTAAAAATCCGAAAGCTTTCTCAAAAATCACAAAGCACAACATATTCACATGTCGGGAATGTCAGAAATGCATATACATGTATGTGCATATGCAGAATGACTCATTCCCCTAAAATTAGAGGCCAAATGGATGCTCAAATCAAAATTATACAATTTAACCTACTAGCCCATCCCAATTTACCAATATAACCTTCCCATCGGTGATGTGATGTTACAAAAAGAAAGTTCATGAAAATATTGATTGCCTTCATTGTCTACTTTACAACAAAAGAGAAACTTGATCTCAGAAAAATATGATTGCTTTTTTTACATGTGCATTGATCTTATAAAAAGAAAAGAATATGTTTTATAAGAACATTGGTTATTACTTGAAAAGAAAAAGAAATCGTTTTTTATGGAGGTTAATATTTGTATAAATGCTTTTCATGGAAACAATAACACTCATTTAGCTCACACTTTATTTTCTGTTTTTAAATAAAACCTCCTGGGTGCATGCTTTGGGGATTTAGTAGAAGGGACTCCATCTCGCGAGTAGTCAACTTCATTAAGTGCTACTGTGTAGACATTTTTATTTTGCCTTGTATATATTTTTTAGAACTATTGCATATCTTTAAACATGTTTTGGAAAGTACATTTGTATAAAGAATGGATGTGTAATAAAGGTTTTTTAATGGAATGCATGATTTTGTTTTAACTTTTCAAAGTTTATTGATGTAAGTATTTAAGACTAAATGTGAGTGGATTTGAAGTCCACAATTTGGAGTTGAGAAATTGATGTGGTAATATAAGTATTTTGAACTTTTATAGGGATTTTGAAATTTTTGGGATGTCAAAATATAGTCACTGTGCTACCAAAATTTTTTGTAACTTTCTTATTGTTGAATTGAAGCTTTTCCTTAATAAGGGCAATAAAGTTAGCTGCATGGGAACTTTCCAACCGACTCGGATATCAACTAGAGAGTCACTGTGGAGTGCCGGGCAGGTCACCTAGTCATTACAGGATAGGGGCCTATCATGTGCAATTTATCTCGAGATAATTACTATATAAGTATGGAATGAACTATAATATTATGAAGGATAACGGAATGTGTATGAGATGCATAGTATGTTAGTTCAGGAAGAGACTAGACTCAAGGGTTAAGGAAGCCACTCAATTAATTATGTCAAGAACTAAGGATTTAGTAAGAAAGATGCAAAGAAGCATGAGAAGAAAGTGAAGGGACCCTTAAAAGTTAGTGAGAATAATCTCAGGTTGACAAGAAGGAACATGATGAATGAAGATGCCATTTCTATTAAAAAAAAGTTAGGCATTTCCAAAAGAAATGTTTTAAATGTAAGACGTTGTTTCAGAAGAATGGTAAGCCTAGTACTTATACATATTTTGAAATAAACCTTGCTAAAGTTCATTTTAATACTTGGTAGATTGATTCTAGATATACTAATCATATTTATAATACTTTTTTGGGATTCCTTATGACCTAAAACTAAATACCAAATGAAAGATTTATCTATATGGGCAACAAAATAATAATTTTAGTGGAAGTTGTTGGGAATTATCGCCTAATCTCAGACACTGATATCATTAGACTCATGTGAAACCTTTTATATATCTATTATATCTAGGAATCTTTTTCTTTGTCCAAACTTGATAAATGTAGATATTCATTTAAATTTGATAATGGTAGTTTCAACTTGTACAAACATAACCATTTAATTGGTAGCGGTGTACTATGTGATGATTTATATAAATTAAATTTTGATGTTATGTTGAAACTCTATTGACTTTGAATCCCAATATTATTATTAATCATAGTTTAATTAATGATAGATTTGCTTACTTTTTGCGTAAGTGTTTGGAACACGTTTCCAAAGAAGACTTCAAAGATTAGTAAATAATGAAATACTTCTTTAATTAGATTTTATTAATCTTAACATTTGTATGGATTGAATTAAATTCAAACAATCCAAACACAAATTAAAGAAAGGAGATATAAAGAACATTTAGCTTCTTAAAATAATTCACACGTATATGTGTGGACAGTTTGATATGCCTACTTTCTATCACCTTTATAGATGGCTATTCTCATTATGGATATGTCTATTTGTCGTATGATAAATCTTAAACTGTAAATACTTTGGAGCTTTACATTAATAAGATTGAAAGACAATTATATAGAAAGGTGAAAATAGTCAGGTCTAATAGAGGTGGTGAATATTATAATAAAAATGTTGAAAGTGGCCAAGATCTTAGCCCTTTTGCTAAATTCCTTTAAAGATTTAGTGTTTATGAGCAATACACAATGTCATGCACATTATAACAAAATAGTTTGGTAAAAAGGCGTAATATAACTTTGTTAGATATGGTTACGAGTATAATGTGTAATTCATTTTTACCTATTACTTTTTAGACATATGCACTAAAAAATGCCATGTACTTATTAAATATGGTCCCTAGTATGGTAGTTCCAAAGGCTCCTTTTAAACTATGGACTGGAAAGAAACCTAGTTTAAGGAACCTATATATTTGGGGTTGCTAGGAAAAAATTAGACATTAGAATCCATATGAAAAGAAAATGAATGTAAGAAAAATTAGTAGTTGTTTCATTGGTTATCCAAAGAAGTTTAAAGGGTATGTATTTTATTATCCTAACCTCACTACAAGAACTATGGAAATTGGGAATATCAAGTTCATTGCATATTGTGAGACTAATGGGAGGGAAGCACCATATATAGTGGACATTCAAGAAATGGGAAGCAAGATCCTAAGGCTTTGCAAGTCCCTGTGACTTGTAAACTTAGTAATAATTATAAAGAACAACAAATTAATGAACCTACTATTTATGGTGAAATTGCACATGAAGTGAATGAACATATAGTAGAAGCACCACAACAAATAACATTAAGAAGGCCTTAAAGAGAAAGAAGACCAACTATTTTTGATGACTCTGTCATATACATTTATGAGTCTAAAATGAATTAAGAATTAAGAATGACCTAATGACCTTGTCACAAGCTATTCACAGAGAAAATTCTAATAAGAGGTTAGATATTGTAAAAGATGAGTTTAAATTTATGAAAGAGAATAGCATCTAGGACCTTATGGAATTTTCCTAAAGGTTATAAGAGAATTGGTCGTAAGTTGGTCTCTAAGACCAAACATGATTCTCTTGATAACCTAGAATGTTATAAGGTAAGATTAGTTGCTAAAAGGATTTGCTCAAAAATTAACATTGATTATAAGGAGATTTTTTCACCAATCTCTAAAAAGGATTCCCTCAAAATTATTATGGCTTTAGTGGCTAATATGATCTGAAGTTGCACCAAATGGATGTGAAAATCACCTTTCTAGATGGGGATTTAGAGGAAAAAGTTTATATGGATCATCTAATATTGTTCATAAAGCTTGGAAAGGAACATATGGTGTGTAAATTAAAAAAGTCACTATACGGACTTAAACAAACTTCTCAACAATGGTATCTTAAGTTCAATGATACTATTGTTTCCTTTTGATTTAAAACAACACCACTGACCAATGTATGCATATAAAGGTCAATGGGAGTAAGTTTATTTTTCTAGTATTGTATATTAATGACATCTTGCTTACAACTAATGATCTTAGTCTATTAAGTAAACTAAGAAATTCTTCTCTAGTCATTTTGAAATGAAAGATATGGGGAGGCAATATTTATGATAGGAATAGAAATTTTATGATAGATCACAAGGATTGTGAGGTTTGTCTCATAAAGAAATATGAAGTGTTAAAAAGATTTAGGATGGATCAATATTCTGCATCACCAGTTCCAATTTTAAAAAGGGACAAGTTTAGCCCAGCCCTATACAATGTTCAAAAAGAGACTTAGAATGGAAGCAAATGGAATCAATTCCATATGTATCTATAGATGGGATCCTAATGTATGCTCAGGCATTCACAAGACTAGACATAAGTTTTGTATTGAGGATGTTGGGGAAATACCAGAGTAATCCTTGTATGGATTACTAGAAAGCTATAAAGAAAGTTTTGAGATATTTGCAGGGAACTAAAGAATACATGCTTACTTTTGGGAGTTCTGTTCACCTTGAGGTAGTTGGATACTCAACTTTATACTTTTTTGGCTGTGTAAATAATAGAAAATCTACTTTTAGGTATATTTATCTATCAGTTGGAGGAGTCATCTCATGGAAGGATGTGAAGCAAACTATAGTTACTACATACACTATAGAGGCTGAGTTTGTGGAATATTTTAAGCTCATGATTTAGGATAAATGGCTGTAGAACCTTATTTTAGGACTTGAGATTGTCGATAGTATAGCCAAGCCATTGAAAATTTATTGAGATAATTCTACAACAATTTTCTTTTTTAAGAACAATAAGTATTTCAAAGGTGTTAAACACACAGAACTAAAATGTTTTGTTTTTAAAGAGGAGGTTTAGAAACATATAGTGTCAATAGAGCATATTAGCTCTAATCTTATGTTAGTTAACCCTTTGACAAAGGGGTTACCCCCTAAAATGTTTTATGATCATGTAAAGAAAATAGGTATTATATGTGCTAATGATTATTAGATAGTACGGTTGTATTGGCTCTTGTTATATATTTGACACTCTTTTCACATTATTGAATGTGTTATTTGTTGGACCTTGAATTTTCTTGGAAGTTAGAAATATAAAATAAGAAATTATTGACAATTATTTATGTGTAAAGAAAAGATCTTGAAGTTGAAATGAAGTAGAAAGGATAGTTAGGACAACATGGGTAATATGTAAAATGTTGGAAGTTATAAGTTGAAACATGATCACTGACTATGCTTCGGTGTTTTAGCCATAACTTTTTCTCTAGTTATCTAAATGGGATGATATTTAGTTTGGAATAAACTAGAGAGATAGGGCTACAAATTATGTGATGAAAGCAAGTTTCAATTTAGTTTCTAAGAATTTCAATTTCGGGATGGAATTTGAGCACAGAATATTGTTTCAGTATAAGAATAGTCTAAAAATGTTTGGGGTATAACTTATAGATTATAAAACTAAATTGAATGATTTTGATGTCATTAGAAAATTTAGACAATGAGGAACATTTTTCTAGAAAGAAATGCTATCAAATTCCTTCAATTACATGATCAAAAAAGGTCTTGATTTTTGGAAGGAGTTAGGCAATGACTTAAATGAATTTTGAGGTCTTAATAGAGTATTTTGTGGAGTTAATTAGCATGTTAATGTCAGAAAGGATTTATGACATGGGTTAATTGAATTACAGTGTTAAGGTGGTAAGATTTCATAAGGGGCAAAATTGGCAAGTCACTTAAGCATTTAACTTATAAGGCTTTGAGGGAAGGCCAAAAGGGTCAATTTAGACTCATTAATGGCAAAATTGAAATAAGAAGGGGTTGGCTTGCTTTTTAGGAAGAAGAAAAACGAAATTGGAAGAAAAAGAAACAAAGAGAAGAGAGAAGAAGGAGAGAATCGGTGGAGAAGAGGAGAAAAGAAAGAAGAAGAGCTAGGTTTTGATTTTTCTTGGTTTTCAAGAGGGATTTTGAAGCTTATTCAAGAAGGAAAAAGGTAGAGGAGGAAGAGAGCTCTCATCCAAGCCAAGAAACTCTTCATTTGGTAAAGATCCAAGGTAAGCTTGATCTTAATATTTTAGATTTTTGAGAGAGTTTTGGTTCATATAGCTTAATAAATGTATGGGTTTAAGAACTCTAAGATCAATTTTAGTGAATATGCTTATGGGTTTCTTAATTAGAATGCATATTCATTGGGAATTTTTGTGTCAATGTTGAAGAAAATCAAGAGAGGCAAGAGAAGCAAGAGTAAAAGTTTTTTAACAATGTTTTCAAGCAAGGAAATCAAGGTGGGTTTCATGTTTATAATTAAGTAATGAGCCATTGATGTTTTGTTCAAATCAAGAAAGAAAAATGATTTCAATTACTTCAAAAATGTTTCTTTTATTGCTTTTGAATGATTTGTGAGATTGCTATATGTTTTGATGTATGAATTTTGATGATGAATTGTGAAATGATGATAGATATGCATATGAAATATGTCATGCTTATGAAACACAAGTTTTCAAAAATGTGCCATTTGAGAAATTGTTTTTCAAGTTATGAATTACATGTTATGTAGGTTTGTGGTGATCCCCTAAGTATGTCAAGTGCATTTGTCTAAAGGTTTTGTCCGCCTGCCTGCTAGTAACATGGAGCTCTCTCGCGGATTCCCATAAGTTCACGGCTACGCAAAAGCACTAGTACGTTCTGCTCATGGCTACATAGGACCCTTAGGAGAAATATGTAATACGTTCTATTTTGGATCCACCCAAACCATCTCTGATGTGCTTATGTGTTTATAAATTGTGAACAATTTAAAAAATGCATAAATTGTGTTGTTGTGATTTTGATTACATGACAAGAATTTTGATAAACATGTGTTTTATGATTCAAGAAGAATTTTTTATGAGATCGAACTTTTTGAACGGTTTTGTTTGTTATTCATTATAAGCATGTTACCCACAAGCTTTAAAGCCCACCTTACTCTCTTTCCCCTATTTAGGTGATGAGCAAGAGATCAAGTGAAAGTGAATCAAGGAATAAATCTAATTTTGCATGTTTTGTTTTGTTTTAGAGTGATTTATGTAAACAAAGTTGTAATTGCATTTTTGAGAAATTATCTTTCAAGTATCTTGTGTAATTTGGGATTTTGGAATATTAATGTATTGATGATGTAATATGGATTGAAAAGCCATTAAAGTTTGTAAAACTCTTAATTTATGATGTTGATGAAAAATGGATTTGTGTGTGGACATGAAATGTGAATTTGTATATGGATGACTATGATGAATGTTGAGCATGAATGGTTGATATATATACATATATATTCACATAAGTGAGATGTTATGGAAAAGACACATAGGAATGTTATGAATGATGAGATGCTATTGAATATGAAGAGTCAAATGAATTGAGGTTGAGAGTTTGATGAATTTCAATTGATAGTCGAATTGTTATTAATGATGTGCAATAGAGAAAGTGAAGTTGGGATAATTTCAAGTTTTACATGAGGGTAAAATATGTGTTCTAACTTCAAGAGAAATTCTGTATTAATCTATGATGATTTTGACCAAGTTGTCTTAATAAAAGTTATAGATGATCCTCTTAGCTTTCCGATTCTATAAAGTATGTAAATTTATGAAATCGAAGTGAAAAGATATGAGCATTATATGTGAAGATGTTGCATAGGAAGTTTAAACATGGCAATCATGGTGAATGATGAGAGTGTGTGTTTATGATGAGTAATTTGAGTTGAATTTTAGGAGTTTGATGCACCAAAATTGGTAATTGAATGTTTTAGGAGTGTTATTGCATTAGAAGAAGTGAAATGGGCAAGATTATGAGTGAATATGATGTTATGTTGGATGTAGGAAGCATTGGAGAGGCTTTAGAGGAGTTTTGGGAACCCCTATGTCCGTTAGATGGACTTTAGGTCTGTTAAACGAACCTTCTCAGGTAAAAAAGGGCTCCTAAGCCAGTCTATGTCTGTTAAACGGACATGGATATCCGTTAAATGGACCTTCTCGGCTAAAATGGACTCCCAACCCGACAATGTCCGTTAAACAGACATTCACGGGTCAACTTTAGTAAATTACGATTTCTAACCCATTTCGAGGCAGAATCCCAATTTAGGTTCTTCGGAAAAGTTGTAGATCTAGAAGTTTAATTTCAAATAATCGAGAAACGAACTCAATCAGAAATCCCTAGCAAAAGTTATGACAATTGCGCCAAAAGAGATACGAAATGATTAAGAACATAAATATGTTGAATTCTTTTGTCCATAACTTCCTCATCCGACCTCTGAATGAAGTGATTCTTGAAGCGATAGATTCCTAAGACATGTATATATCTCTCCATGAAAATAGGGATCTTTTTGATTTTATTTGAAAAAGTTTGATTGTAAGAAAGTGAGAAGTCAGTTTAGAGAGCATGATTGAGGTATAAACATACTTTTGGAATTTTAAGCATATCTTGAGCTATAGAGCTCCGATTGAGATGATTCTTTCTTCAAAGAAAACTAGAGATTTGGAGCTACTTTTGTTATAATTTTGGTGATTGAATAGTGTGAGCACACCACCCTTTTCGAGATGGCAGGGTTATCAGCTCAAGGTTTATGACTCTGGAATGATCATTGGACTTCAGAAATCGGGGTCCAACATGTTTAGTATCAAAACATGAAGCTAAACCGATGATGGTCAAGTTTCATGATCCGAAGTTGGACTCCGCAAGTGGGGTCCAACATTTTAGTTACTAACAAATTACCAGTTGGTTTGTCAAAGGCACAAAGGGATAAAATGAAGAGTAAAGCAAAGTACTAGGTTTGAGAAGATCCATATATATGGACCGATGTGCGGATCAAATCATAAGAAGGTCATTGCCTAAGAGCGAGACACCTTCTATCTTATCCATGTATGAACACACCATAGGGTAAAAAGGATTGCCCATAAAGTTTTGGAGAGGTTTTTACTAGCTCTCATTATTTATGGATGCATACATTTTTTGCAAGTCATATGATAGGTGCCAACAGTCAGGTAACTTGTCCCATAAAAATCAAATACCATAGACTCCCATTCTTTTTTGGGAATTTTTGACATTTGTGGTATTGATTTTATGGGATTTTTTTGTCCTTTTTTATTTTAATTATATATTACTTATAGTTGAATAAGGTTCCTAAGTCGGTGGAAGCTAAAGCCACCAAAACTAATGACGCTAAAATTGTTGCAATTTTTGTCAAATCTAACATCCTTTCTAGGTTTAGGATGCCAAAGGCAATCATAAGCAACAAAAGAACCTATTTCTATAATAGGGTGATGGAAATGTTGTTTAAGAAATATCACATCAAGCATAAGGTTTCCACCTCCTACCATCCCTAGCACAGTGGCGAAGTTGAGATATCCAATCGAGAAATTAAGTCAATCCTAGAGAAAACAGCTCAGCTTAATAGAAAGGATTAGAGCTTGAAGTACGAAGATGCATTTTGGGCTTATAAGACTGCTTATAAGATGCCAATTGGGATATCTCCATATAGACTAGTGTTTGGGAAGCCATTTCATATTCTAGTGGAGCTGCAAAATAAGGAGTATTGGGCTATAAAGTGACATGATAGGAGTGCATAGAAAATTGCAATTGAAAGAGCTAAAGGAGATGCAAAATGGCTCCTACCAGAATGAGATGATATATAAGGAAAAGACCAAGGCTTTTCATGACAAGATGATCTCGAGAAAAACTTCATTGTTGACACAATGATGCCTGAAGACATAAATGGCTTTACTCAAAGAAGGCAACATTGAGTGAGGCCAACGACATGAAGCAAAGGCGCTACTTAGGAGGTAGCTTAAGGTGGAAGTTTGATCCTTTTCATTTGCATTCTCACCTTTGTTGTTTTTGTTAAATGCTCCATTTCTTCCTTTTGAGGTTACATTAGGGGCAATGTAAGTTTTAAGTGTGGGAGTGATGATCTTAGTTTTTATGCATTTTTAAAGCTTATTTATTGCATATGTGTTTTTCTTAGGTGTTTTTAAAAATCAAACAAACATTCTATCTTTCTCTATTACTTTTAAGACTATATAGTCATAATTAGAGAGCTAATTAATTAGAAAAATTCATGGCAACTTGAGCATGTGCTTTTACTCTTGTGATTGGTCAATATATATTATCTTTAGAAGAGCAATGACTAGTGAGGAGACATAAACTAGTGAGATTTTGAGCCTTTATATACTGACACATCCATATCAGTCTCATTGTCTTTTGTTTATGTGTAACCTTTATGACATGTGCATCTTAACTTTTCTTTGATTTTCTAATTGAGACCTTATTTTTATCATATGCATTAACATGAAAATGATATAGGCATTCTTGGTTTCATAAGTTACATTAGCCAAATAGCCTATCTATCGGTATGATTTTCCTTTTGATAAGCCCCCTTGAGCTTTATTTGCCTTTTCTTTTTGTGCTAACCACAACATGCCTTAAACCTAACCAAGTGTCCTATCCAAGCCTGAAAGCTAGTGGAGCATTACAATGATTGATTTTTGTGAGTATACAAGAGTGTAAGTGTGGGGGCATGCACTTATATGAGTTGGTTATAATTGTTGAAATGTCATTTTATCTTTTATCAATGCATTCCAAATGTTGATGTAACTTCTTTCAATTCTTATATTAAAAAACAAAAAAAGAAAGAAAAATATGTTTAAATAAAATTAACAAGAAGGAAATGCATTTGTGTTGCAAAGTTATTCATGATTAGTCTTTCTTCATAAAGTTGTATGAAAAGGGTAATTTGATTATGATGTACAGGAGGCAAATGTTCTTTTGAAGGGTCACTCCCCATAACTACATTGTATTGTTTATCATTAATTTTTGTAAGTGACTTATGCTTCATATGGTTTGTGATGTGAAGGCTTGAATCTAGGGTTGTAAAACATAGTTTTTACATTCATAATAGCAGTTGGTGCTCAGTTTTGAATGAATGTAAGTTTTTGCATTTGATGTTACATTGAGTGTTTTTCTTGCTTTACTAGTTTTGATGGCTTTTGTGTTACATTACTCAAATGCATCGCACCTTAACCTTATCCTATATTATAACTTTAAAAAGTCATTTTATTCGTGATTATGCATGTGAATGTTAGTGGTGAAGAAATAAAATGATATTCAAAGTCATGGAGCTATCTGATTTTTATTAATAATGTCACATTTAACGGCCAATGATGTGGTCCGATACAAGGACAAGAAAAGAGTAAGTCCTTATTTGTCAACTTCAAATGTATTTATGGAGACTAGGGATTTCTTTATGGTTTTATATATCCAATACTCCGATTTCATTCCCTTATCTTTTTCTCTAGGTTAAGCACTTATGTATTATAGAAAGGCAAAAAAGAAAAAGTTCACTTCATTCGGAAATGTCCTTAATCTTTCTCTGTTGTTTTTTTTTTTTTTTTCCGGAAACACATACTTCAAATGTTTTCTTCTCTAACACTATAAGATGAAAAGTGAATTAAGTACATAAATACGCTAATTTCTACGGACATTTCAAGTCTACATTAATTTCTGTAGTATACATAATAGTTGCGTATGCTACTTTTCTTTAGCCATCATCAGTAGTACAATAATTTTGGCACGTGATTTAGACCGTGCAAGGTTTTAGGTCATAATTGAAAATGAAGCAAAATAATGGTGAGTTGATAGAAGATTATACATTAAGAGTGAGGCCAATCAATTGCATGGTATGAAATTTTCACAAAAGTGATCACAAACTTAAAAAGAGGATAAAGGAAGGAGATTTGAACACAGGGAAGCCAACCCAAAATGAGCTTTTCAGCTTTCAAACAGCAAATTGGGTAATTTTCTCTTGGCTTGTTACGATATGGACAAAAGAGTTGGAGTCATAGAGCACCACTTGATTTGCATTGCCCATTCTAACCTCACACACTATGCTAAATGAGGACGATATGATCGATCATCTATGCCCATAAAAACACTCCATCGATAGCAAAGTCCACGGTTAGAGTTTCTTTGATTTTTTTTTTTTTCTCTTTGCTGGCTCTTGTAAGTCATACACTCAATCTATGGCCTCTCGAGGCAGCAATATCACCGTCTCTACCTCCCCAAAAGCCGCCAGCGGCGAGGGTGCTAACCCTTCGACCACAGGTTCACCGAAAGGTCAGTGCCTGTGCTCACCAACTACACACGAAGGGTCGTTTAGGTGCAGGTTTCATCGATCAAAGTCATCGCCATGGATGAAACGTTCCAACTCTATGCCTCCGAGTAACTCTGTAACTTCTCTTTCTCCCAAGTCTGTTGATTCTACTTAGTCATAAAGTTGGTCCTTTTATTATGTACAGAGAAGCCACATCGATATCCCGGTGGAACTCAGGGTCTAATGTTCTGTAAAAATTATATAGCGAGAGGGATTGCAATTGTTATTTCGTTGTTGATTGTGGCTTCTATGTAAAACTATCGTTCTTCTGCAGTTATAATATTATTAAGACAACCCTTCTCTATTTCCAGAAAGTTTGATACATGAATTGTCGGAACCCTTGTATGGAAGAAGATAGCTAGAGTCCAAAACTTGCTGGCCAAATTGATGGGAAGAGCTACGAGAGAAAACTTGATAATTTACCTTTAGTTTTCTGTCTTCTTGTCCGGTGTGTTGTTGGATTGGATTCCCCGCGAATTGCGCAAAAAATAACAATCTTCGGCTTGACCTGTCAGATAAAATAGGAAAAGGAAAATTGAACAGCACAACTCGTTTCTTTTCTTAAATTAGAGCACGTACGTACCCTGTTTTTGTAAAAGAAAATCCTTGCTTATTAATATTGAAAACTATGATTATTTCAGTTTTTAATTTCTCTCCTTTGATCTCAATATGAGGTACTAAATTCAGGTTCGTCAAATTTTGTAAAGGAGTATGGAAGTACATGCGTGGATTGCAGCTCGAGGCATTCTAATCCTTTAATTAAGATCATAATAATGATTCCTTATTATTGCATATGGATAAAGCTTTGACTATGGAGTCCTTGCTTCGAGGAAGTCTGATTTCTAATGATGGGTTCAAACCTTATCGTTTAAAATTTACTAATAGCACTTTATAAAAGAGGCCTATCTGATTTAATTGGAGATTAATTTAAAAATAAATAATTTGAAAATATTTTTCTATAATTAAAATCCTATTAAAATATCTTATAGGTAATAAAAAAATAAATATCTCTAATAATCAAACTGATTTGAATACCATAAGGTACAAACAATTAACTAGTTAAAATAATACTTTTGAGCCGACCATGATGAATTAAAGTTAAATTGCAGGTTACTATAGTGTAGATTATTATAGGACAATACGAGAATCTTGTGACTATCGGTAAGTTATAAGCATAATGGCCAAGACATAAAGTTGTTCTCTCTATGGTTACACAACTCTCAGTTTTCTTCTTAAGAACCTTATACTCTCATAACTCTTTTTCCTCTTTTGAAACAATAGTCATAATAATACTTACACTCTTTTTTTGTTAAACTCTAATCTCAACTTAAGCCAACAATTTCTATTGTTACTCTTACCCTTATACCTTGCATAATGGTTAAATTATATAAGGAAGATTTTCCTTTCATATACAAGAATAACGATGAAAAAATTAGGGTTATTTCTAGCTCTTATATTCAAGATACAAAAATGCATGAATAAATCTTCAAATGACTTAACCGAATATTTCTTTACAGAATATTTTGTCTAAATTTACTTCTCATTTTACTAGTATTTTGTGAAAATGGTAGCAAAAGATTGACAATTAGATTTAAAGAAGTTTGATGTTAATAAATACTTCATCCGATTCATAATAAGAGTCGTTTTAGATACATTTTAATCATTCAAAATAAGTGTCATTCTTTATTGTTAGAAAAATCTATGAACATATCATATTGCATAGGATCGATTCTATATATATGCATAGGAAAAACAAGAATCACATACTTAGATTCATGTTGTATTTCCACCAGTTAAAGCTTTGTGTATTTCCAAATTTTCACTGCAGAACAACTCTTCAGTTTTTGTCACTTACGAAATATTTTTTACGCATGAAACCATATTCTCACAGATGTAGATAGTTATGTTTCAAACGTTGCTTTTATTTTTTTCTATATATAACTACCTTTAGTAGTTATTCAAGCATGATGACTATTATACCCATCATGGGTGTATTTAAGTCATCATCTCCCACTCACACATGATGGGTTTTAACAAAAACTCTGCAGTACTCATACTTGTTCAATAACCGGTGTGACCAGCATAAGACGAGAGCACTTTGCCATACATCTATTAGGAGTATATGACATCTCGCTTTAACAAATTGATCCTAGGACTTATGAGTCCTTGAGTAGACATTGTATGCTATACCCTAGGTCATATCTCGCATTAGCATTTTTTTTCCTTTTGATCTCATTTAGTGTCTTTAAGTCATGACTGTATTCATGTTCTCTACTAAAGAGACGATGGCCATCTAAGAATACTTTTCATGCGATTCAATGAGTCAAAGTAAATGAGCCTCCTCTGTTCTCAATTCTCTTTTGAATTAAATTTAATTTGCTTTCCTAGAATTATTTCATAAGATCACATCATACATTATCTCTTGGCAATAACCTAAAGTAGCAAACTTTAAATTCAGTTCTTAAGAATGAAACAAGAGTCATAAGGGTATATGATGAGGTTCTTCTTAACCTCAAGGGTCTCACACAATGTAAGATGATATCTTGATACTTACATTAATCCCTTTTGTGGTCAGTTGTGCACACATGGTACGAGTCATGTGCTACGGTATTTACACACTTCATTTGACTTGAACATCTTTTATTCAAGAAATACCGTAAAGATGATAGTTCAAGCATACTCAATGTTTAACTTGAGTTCACTTATCTACTCACCAATTTATTCAAAACCCACATCTGGCAATGTAAGACAGATATAGTGATTAATAAATCACTTTAAACTAATTTCCTTGCGGCATTTATGGTTTAAGTTTCTCACTCCCAATTATCACCTAAATAACAAACTTTAAACATGCCTCATCTCTAGCGACCATAAACACTACAGGTGATTTCCTGTGTAAGAGGGTCAATCTATAATCTGTCTCATATACTTATGATTCATCCCAAAATATATTTATACATAAAACACATATATTCATGAATCAAATGATACACAATGTATAACCTTCATCATACATTATATCCAAACAAGTGACATTAAACTGAGTGAACATACATAGAGAAATGTTTTATCAGTACATTTCAACATCTACGTAGTCCTAGTGACTTTACATGCCCAATGAATACA
>JANZLF010000008.1:34368151-34378837 GCA_026546835.1 Erythroxylum foetidum | reverse complement strand
TCTCTCAGTTAACCGTCTCCGTCTAACAAACTCCACCCAGGATTCTGATTCCGTTAGAATCCATTGTTTTACTAACAATTTGGTATCAAAGCATACGATCCTGTAAACATCAACGATGGCAGATAATACCAGGAGCGCAGACCTCAGAAGGATGGAGGAAAGCTTGAGAAGCTCTATGGAACGAATGTTCATGGAGGTTCAAAATAGAACGGAGAAGGTAGAAAAGGAGATGTCGGAATTGAGAACTCTTCTTCTGCAAAATCTTCAGAAGTCAAGTGAGGCGGGGTCGGGGGAGACGATACCGCAGGGAAATTCAGTGGCGCAGGAGCGTGAAAGTAACACTTTCACCAGAATGAGCAGGATTGAATTTCCACTGTTCGATGGCGAGAACGTTAAGATGTGGTTGTACAGGTGTGAGCAATTTTTCACACTGGATCAAACACCGGAGAATACGAAGGTGAGCGTTGCTGTCCTTCACATGGATGAAGGGGCTCAAGAGTGGTATCGATTATACGTGAGGAATCGCCATATCACGGAAACAGTAGTGTGGGAAGAGTTTACCAAGGCGTTGAAACAGAGGTTTGATTCGGAGATATTTGACGATCCGGTGGGAGACTTTAAAGAGCTCAAGCAGCAAGGGTCAGTGTTGGATTATTGTGCACAGTTTGACCACCATTCCAATAGACTGATGCTTTCGGAAGAATATTTGGTAGGATTTTTCATAAAGGGATTGAAGCCGGAGATAGGAGTGACTGTTAAACTGCATGAACCTCACTCTCTACATCAAGCCTATACGCTGGCTAGGAAGCAGGAAGCCATTATTAACTCAACAGGAGGTGTAACACCGAAACAAGGCTCATTAATGAGGGGAACGAATGACTACAGTAGATTTCCACAAGGTTCACGTACACCACAGTTTGCTAATAACATGCGGAGGTCAGCGTCTGAAGGAATATTGCCTACTCCAGCTCCGTCATTGCGCTCACCTTCATCGTCGGGGAGCATACCGAAAAATCAGAGGCGTTACAGTAGCAAAGACTTTGATGAAAAAAGAGCGAAGGGACTCTGTTTCTGGTGCGATGAAAAATACAATGTTGGCCATCAATGTAAGAAGCGACAACTTCAGTTTTATGTAGTGACGGGAGAAGACGACAGTGGCGGTACATCACCAGAAACTGAAGAAGAAGAATTAGAATTAAGCCCCACTGAAGGTAATCAACCGATTGTATCCATGCAAGCTATGTTGGGACTGTCGGAGGAAACGGAGTTCAAACAGATGCGAGTGGTGGGAGATTATCAACGGAGAAGGATTCATATATTGATTGATAATGGTAGCACGCATAATTTCATTGATCCATCGGTTTTCCGTAAGGGTGATTGTCAACTCCGGGAAATGAAACCCATCTATATTACGGTAGGGGGAGGATTGCAATTGAAATGCCACCAATACTGTGAAAATTTCACCTGGATGATGCAGGGAGTACAATTTTCCACGAAGGCACTAGTATTGGCTCTCGGGGGATGCGACGTAGTTTTGGGGGTGCAATGGCTAAGCAGTCTAGATGAGGTTCTCTGTAATTTCAAACTTCGCACAATGATGTTTAAGTGGGAAGGTAAGATGGTTAAGCTGTGTGGCAATCCCGAAGGTCGATCTAAAATCATTTCTAGCAAAGAGTTCCAAAAACAGTGGCGAAGAGCGCCACAGGGCCAGTTGTGTATGATGCAGTTGTCAACACCGGTGGAATTCCAACTACAACAAATGCGAATCACTTCCGATCAGTGGAGTGCTTTTGATGAAATTAATGTGGTACTGGCCGGATATGCTGATGTCTTTCAGGAACCGACTGAGTTACCTCCCAATCGACCATACAATCACCAAATAGTCCTCAAGGAAGGGGTGGAGGCTATCAATGTTCGGCCGTATAGGTACTCAGGTGCGCAGAAAGACATTATCGAGCAAGCGGTGAAAAATCTTCTGAACCAAGGATTCATTAGGCAGAGTTACGGCCCTTTTGCATCGCCGGTTGTTCTGGTAAAGAAGAAGGACGATTCCTGGCGTATGTGTGTAGACTATAGGGAATTAAATAAACAAACGGTGAAGGATAAATTTCCTATACCATTGATTGAGGAACTATTGGATGAATTACATGGAGCGGGGTGGTTTACCAAATTGGATCTCCGATCGGGTTACCACCAGATTCGGATGCAACCCGAGGATGTGACGAAGACGGCGTTTAGGACCCATGAAGGACATTACGAATTTCTTGTAATGCCCTTTGGCTTAACGAATGCACCTTCAACCTTCCAGCGATTAATGAATGAGTTGTTCAAACCATTCTTACATCGCTTTATATTGGTGTTCTTCGACGACATTTTAATTTACAGTTCCTCTCTACAATCGCATGTTCAGCACATCACTATGGTCATGGAGACTCTGAGAAGGAATCGTTTATTTTTACGAGGGGATAAATGTGTTTTTGGAGCGCGTCAGGTGGAGTACTTGGGATATACAATATCGGAATCGGGAGTAGCCACCGATTTCCGGAAGGTGGAGACGATTACGAGATGGGTGACACCTACCAATCTAAAGGAACTTCGGGGATTTCTGGGAATTACGGGCTATTATAGACGATTTATTAGAGGATATGGGGTGTTAGCCAAACCATTGACGGAACTGCTTAAGAAGGAAAGGGTGAATCGGTGGGAATGGGGGTCGGAAGAGCAGAAGGCGTTTGAGCAATTAAAGGGGGCGATTACATCGGCACCAGTACTGGCATTACCAGATTTCTCGAAGACGTTTGTTATTGAGGCGGATGCCAGTGGGCAAGGTATCGGAGCAGTACTGCAACAAGAGGGTCATCCGGTGGCGTTTTTAAGCAAGGCTCTGGCGAGACGGCATTTGGGGTTATCTACCTATGAAAAAGAATTCTTGGCTGTCATCAAAGCTATTAAGCAATGGCACCATTACTTGAGTTATAAACCTTTTGTGGTTCAAACCGACCATCGGAGCTTGAAATACTTGTTGGAGCAGAGGCTGACTACGCCATTTCAACAAACATGGCTTCCTAAGTTGTTGGGAT
This sequence comes from Erythroxylum foetidum, assembly GCA_026546835.1. Classification (NCBI taxonomy): domain Eukaryota; kingdom Viridiplantae; phylum Streptophyta; class Magnoliopsida; order Malpighiales; family Erythroxylaceae; genus Erythroxylum; species Erythroxylum foetidum. The sequence goes on along the minus strand of JANZLF010000008.1, from coordinate 34,375,757 downwards.
ACGACTTTGAAGTTCGTTATCGGAGTGGGAAGGAGAATAACGCAGCAGACGCCTTATCAAGGATTACAAGTGTGGAATTAATGATGTTATCGGTGTCGCAGTTACACGGGCAGCTGATGGAGGAGATACGGAAGAGTTGGGAGCAGGACCCCTCATTACAACGCCTAATTGCAGAGTTAATTAAGGGTGAAAGGAAGTCGAGTGTCTATGAATGGAAGGATGATTTGCTCAGATGGAAAGGGCGATTGGTTATCGGGAACAACCCAATGTTGAGAAAACAAATAATTGGGATTAGTCACGATGATGCAATTGGAGGACATGCGGGGGCAGCAATCACGGCTAAGAAGATACAGAGTATGTTCTTCTGGAAGGGATTAGCGAGGGATGTACGGTGTTATGTTCAGGAATGTGTAAGCTGCCAGAGGAACAAGTACGACAACTCCGCATACCCGGGGCTGTTACAACCAATTGCGATTCCGGAAGGCAGCTGGAGGGAGATCAGTCTTGATTTTATAGAGGGGTTACCGGTGTCGAAGGGGAGGTCAGTCATTTTAGTGGTGGTTGATCGTTTTACCAAGTACGCTCACTTCGTTGCGGTGAAGCACCCGTACACGGCGAGCGACATTGCGGAGCTGTTTCTCTTACACATATTTAAATTGCATGGTATGCCGGAGTCAATTATCAGTGACCGAGACCCAATTTTCATGAGCAAATTCTGGCGGGAGTTACTTAGGTTGCAAGGGGTTCAAATGAAATGCTCCACTGCGTATCATCCGCAGACCGACGGTCTTACGGAAGCAATCAATAAAATTTTGGAAACATATTTGAGGTGTTACTGCGGGGAGACACCGCAGAAATGGGGTGAATGGTTAGCGGTGGCGGAGTGGTGGTATAATACCACTTACCGTTCGTCAATCGGGTGTACCCCGTTCGAAGTTTTATATGGTTATTCACCGCCTGTTTATACACCTTATATTGCAGGTGATTCTAAGGTGATGGAGGTGGATAGGGTGCTTAAGGATCGAGAAACCATTATCAACGTAGCAAGATTTCATTTAAAAAGGGCACAAAATCGAATGAAGCAATATGCGGACGCCAATCGTTCCGAACGGGTATTTGCAGTTGGGGATATGGTGCTACTCAAGTTACAACCCTACAGACAGAATTCATTGCAACGAAGAAGCAATCAGAAGTTATCTCCCTTATATTATGGACCGTATAAGGTTGTGCAGAAGATTGGACAGGTGGCTTATAAATTAGAACTGCCTGTTCACTCTTTAATCCATCCTGTATTTCATGTTTCGCAACTGAAGAAGATGAAGGGTAACCAAGCCAGGGTCGCCTCGGAGTTGCCTGAGTTCATTACACCGGTGGAGAGGGTGCCTGTAGCGATTTTAGATCGACGTATTACCAAGAAGCACAATAGGGCAGTCACACAGTTCTTAGTGCAATGGTCGAGTGGAGGGAGTGAAGGAGCAACTTGGGAGTATTTGTTTGATCTGCAGAAACGCTACCCAGAAATTAATTTGGTGGACAAAGATATTAAGGGGAAGGGAATTGTTATGGAATAAACGAAGAAGACAGAAGAATAAATCAAAGGAAGACGAACGTTAGGTTGTGAAGACGGAGAACAAAGCGCAGCGTTTTATTTTAAAAAAGGAGACCAATGTAATAGAATAGGGATTCTTGTAGAGGAACACCTTAGATGCATATAAGCCGAACACATGTGGCTTTGACAGTATGTATGTGGTGTGAATTGTGTAACCTCTCTTCTCTCTCTAATCAAGTAATTCGGTTCCTTTCTCTCTCAGTTAACCGTCTCCGTCTAACAAACTCCACCCAGGATTCTGATTCCGTTAGAATCCATTGTTTTACTAACATTCCCTCTATTCGTATCTCTTCTCTCTATCCCTTCAGGTTTTCTTTATTCTTATCTCTTCTATACCTAGATCTACCCAGATATCATCTCGCTTCTTTTTTGATTTGCATAAGTTTGTGCTTAATTTAGCTACTTGTTCCCAACTGTTATTTATGGGTTGTTGTTTATTTATCGTCTTTTACTGATCATGTGGGGTTTATAACACAAGCAGATCTAGGGAATGAATAGATTCTTGATATGGGATTTTGGTTAAATCTTGGATGGGTATCTTCCTCCATTGATTTTCAAGTTATGGAGACCTTACACTGCTAGTTTCAGGGGATGATGGGTCTCGAGTTCACATAAAAGGAAAACAAAAGCCTATGTTGAGTCTAATCTAAGAGTTTATTCCTGATAATAAATTTTTAGGGCGTGATGAAGTGTGAATCTTAGGAGAGTATTTTATTGGGAAGCACTCTTCGTGGGCTTGACTCTTCAGTGACAGTCGGAAGAGGAAGATGAGTAATCAGGTAATTTCCTTTTCATGAACTAGTCTATTTCTTCTTCCTTTGATCTGTTTTGTCGAAAACTAGAAATCTGATATGATATCTCTGGGCATGAATTGCTTCCTTATATGTTTATTGGGATTGCAACATCTTCCCCGAAAGAGAGGATGGGTTTTCCTATACTGGTATGTGTTTAATTGCTTTCATCCTTCTCCTTTCTTTACTTTGAGAAGATCCCCGCATGATATAACATCGTATGAACTAATGAAATTCCTGTGTTCCTCCATGTAGAGGGCATAGTTCCAATCTGTAAATACCTCAATTTCCTTTATGATTTGTGGTAGTGAATAGTTTTTGCATAGTGGATGTGTGGCTTATGATTGGTTAAGAGCTTTGGTGTCAGTTTTGTATTTGCCATGCTCACGCAGAATTCCTGATATTGTTGAACATGTTCATGCAGCTTTGTCTTCTGATTCTTATGTCAATGAAAGATTGGAAGTCAATCATACAAAAGATGGATGGACACGAGTTGTTAAAGCTTTGCTAGATTCTATTGCTTCTGGAAAAATTAAGCACAGACAAAATGTGGAGTATGTTTTACTATTAAATTTTGGTGGTTCCCTATTTGCAGAAGTTCATTTATCTACATTTTCCCTCTGCATTGTCTTGCTTTATGTGCGTTTAACTGTGTAAATGTTTTGAATTGGAGTTTATATCATTTAACATTTATATGTCCTAGATATTTAATCTAGTAGCTATTAACAACAATTGATGTTTGGTTTTACTTAATTATTCTGAACGTCTAAAGGTTGCAAGAACGTTTTGAAGAGCTTGTGATGCACTCATCTGGTTAGTTTATTGTTGAAAAGTGCTTTGTGGCCATTAATGCATCATTAGGAGAGGTTATAGCACCGAATTTGCTAGCTGTTCAAGTTGAGCTCTTGAAGACAAAGCAAGGCCCATATCTACTCAGCATACTAGATATTGATAGGTATACCACCTGGTTTTTGCATTGCAGTATCAGGATTCTTGTCCTCAATTATAAAATTTTTGTCCTAAATTAGACTTTTTTAGTAAAGAAACAATCTTGGTGCAACCATTGAATCTCTACTACTTTTTATGGATTTGCTCATGATTTTTGTGGGTCCTGATTAGGTAGTTCGACTTTATTTCATGTTCTTTTTCACCTTGTGTTACTACAACAGGTACACGAACTATCCTAATCAGTAGAGGCCAAAGCCAATGTCAAAAGAATCAGCTTGCAGAGAATTTTCTGCTACATTTGGATCTAGTTAATCAATGTCCTTCATAAATGAGCCCATCCATAGTAATACTTTCGAGATGAACAAGCACAAGTTGATCTTGGAGTTGCTTCCTTTTTCAGTTGGGGCTGAATTAAATTTCAACGTTGATAGAACAGTAAACTCAAAAACAAATGCATGTCATTTTAAGAATTCTAGGTGCTTTTGTATTTACAGTCTATATATTTTGAATGAATAAGAAGTAAGACGACTTTGGATGTTATTCCGTTGCAGTTTGCTGGTGTAACCCTTTATGTCCTAATACCATCTGCAAGTAATGATGCAATCAACCATATTATGGTCAGTATTGTTTGCAGTGGGTTTAGTCTTGTATTATTTTGTCCCTTTTTTTTGTACAAGTTTATGTATGCTTTCCCTTTCTCATTGGTCCCGTCCTATATTTCTGGATATGCAGTCACTATGTTCAAAGATCCCTGCAAAAGGCCTACAGTTGGAGAGGAAGTGAAGGAAATTTGCCCAAAGGATGTGACAAACATGAATAGTGATAAATTTATTGTAACATATAATCGTTATTTAGTGACAACATTATTGTAACATATAAGTTTCATACTTGTGACGAAATATGTTAGACAATATGATCACTGATGTAAATTTTTTTTAACTAATAATGCAATTCTATTGTTGAATTGATTTTTTTTTTTACAGTAATAAACACATTAGTGACAATATTTTTTTAAGAACAATTTTTCATTTTTATGACAAAATGATGTTGACACTTTTCCTTAAATATTAGTGACCAAGAAGTATTGTACACTGATAAAAAAAGCACAAGTGACAAATATTGTCACTATTTTCAATTATTTTAGTAGCGATAATGTTGTCACAATAAAATAAAGTGTTGTTAAAACTTTATTTGTCACTACTTTATATTATTTGTGTCAACAAATTTGTCATAAATATGTAAAGTTATTGCGACCATACAATTTTGTCACACATTTCATAAATTTTAGTGTCGGTACTTTTGTAGCAATAAAATGAAGTATTGTTATGACTTAATTCGTCACTACTTTATATTATTTGTGATGGTAAACTTGTCAGAAACATGTAAAGTTGTTGTGACCATATAGTTTTGTCATAACTTTCACAAGTTTTAGTGTTAGGATTTGTGTCACAAAAGTGTTGCATAATTGTGACCATATCTTAAATTAGTCACTATTTTATTAGTGACGGTAGATGACGACTTCAAAAATTGGACACTACTAATAATAGTGACTAATATTATTGCTTTTAGTGACAACTTTTACTTTCACTAAAAATAAAATTTGTTGTAGTGTTAACAAAGATCCTTGGTGTAGCTCAATATCATAGAAATATGTTTTGCATCTTCTCCTATCGTCTTTAGTCTATTTTTTATATCTTCATACATTATCCTTAATAACCCATATATATGTCATAGAAACTCCCTTAATTTATAGGCACCTCTACATGATGTCCCTAGATACCATGTCATACGCCTTCTCTAAGTCAATAAAAACCATAGGTATACCACCTGATTTTTGCATTGCAGTATCAGGATTCTTGTCCTAAATTAGACTTTTTTAGTAAAGAAACAATCTTGGTGCAACCATTGAATCTCTACTACTTTTTATGGATTTGCTCATGATTTTTGTGGGTCCTGATTAGGTAGTTCGACTTTATTTCATGTTCTTTTTCACCTTGTGTTACTACAACAGGTACACGAACTATCCTAATCAGTAGAGGCCAAAGCCAATGTCAAAAGAATCAGCTTGCAGAGAATTTTCTGCTACATTTGGATCTAGTTAATCAATGTCCTTCATAAATGAGCCCATCCATAGTAATACTTTCGAGATGAACAAGCACAAGTTGATCTTGGAGTTGCTTCCTTTTTCAGTTGGGGCTGAATTAAATTTCAACGTTGATAGAACAGTAAACTCAAAAACAAATGCATGTCATTTTAAGAATTCTAGGTGCTTTTGTATTTACAGTCTATATATTTTGAATGAATAAGAAGTAAGACGACTTTGGATGTTATTCCGTTGCAGTTTGCTGGTGTAACCCTTTATGTCCTAATACCATCTGCAAGTAATGATGCAATCAACCATATTATGGTCAGTATTGTTTGCAGTGGGTTTAGTCTTGTATTATTTTGTCCCTTTTTTTTGTACAAGTTTATGTATGCTTTCCCTTTCTCATTGGTCCCGTCCTATATTTCTGGATATGCAGTCACTATGTTCAAAGATCCCTGCAAAAGGCCTACAGTTGGAGAGGAAGTGAAGGAAATTTGCCCAAAGGATGTGACAAACATGAATAGTGATAAATTTATTGTAACATATAATCGTTATTTAGTGACAACATTATTGTAACATATAAGTTTCATACTTGTGACGAAATATGTTAGACAATATGATCACTGATGTAAATTTTTTTTAGTAATAATGCAATTCTATTGTTGAATTGATATTTTTATTTGTGACAGTAATAAACACATTAGTGACAATACTTTTCTAAGAACAATTTTTCATTTTTATGACAAAATGATGTTGACACTTTTCCTTAAAATATTAGTGACCAAGAAATAATGGGCACTGATAAAAAAAGCACAAGTGACAAATATTGTCATTAGTTTCAATTATTTTAGTGGCGATAATGTTGTCACAATAAAATGTAAGTGTTGTTACGACTTTATATTATTTGTGTCAACAAATTTGTCATAAATATGTAAAGTTATTGTGACTATACAATTTTGTCAAACATTTCATAAATTTTAGTGTCGATACTTTTGTCACAATAAAATGAAGTATTGTTATGACTTAATTCATCACTACTTTATACTATTTGTGATGATAAACTTGTCACAAACATGTAAAGTTATTATGACTATATAGTTTCGTCACAAATTTCACAAGTTTTAGTGTTAGTATTTGTGTCACAAAAGTGTTGCATAACTGTGACCATATCTTAAATTAGTTACTATTTTATTAGTAACGGAGGTATTTATGACGGTAGATGACAACTTCAAAAATTGGACATTATTAATAATAGTGACTAATATTACTATTTTTAGTGACAACTTTTACTCACTAAAAATACAATTTCTTGTAGTGAATCTTTAAAATCTATCAAAATAGGGTGAACACCTTCTTATCGTGCCAGGATCCTCTGTCCCCTACCCTATCCCCCACCCTGTTCCGTTGAATTTCAGTTCTCATTGAATCTCAGTCATCCATTTATGTAAAACCCACACAAATGGATGGCTGAGATTCAATGGAACAGGGTAGGGGACAGAGGATCCGTTCTCCTTCTTATCTCCTAGTTGGTGTTGTATACGTCGATGAGCAGCTGTCGTGAGTCTACATAGTTGATGTTGCCCATATCTTTGATTAATAATGCAAGACTATTAAAACATGTAACTTTAAGAAACCTAGTGAAGTGTGTGCGGCAACTGTAGATCAAAAGTGGATGTCACGTGCCTATGAATAATATACTGTTGGCTGCGCATATGGAGAGATGAGCTGAATATCGTATCTTGCAGCTAGACTTAGCCTGCGTTTGGTTGCTGTCCTCGTGGGTGAGGACAGCGGACGAAGACACAAAAGTTATATCCTTCATGTTGTTTGCTTGCTGTCCTCAATGATTTTTGTTTCGTCTTCAAAGAACAAGGACATAAATTTTTTTTCATTCTAAAACTGAGGTACAAGAACTGGAAATGTCAAAAGTAACCTTCTGAATTATATAAAAAACCTAACACGTCCCTTGCAATAATAATAATAATTTAATAATAATAAAAAATTAATAATAATAATAAATTAATAATATTATTATTAATAATAATTAATAATAAAAATAACCTTGTAAATTATATACGAAACCTGGCATGTCTCTATAATAATAATAATAATAATAATAAATAATAATAACGTTTTGAATTACATACAAAACCTAACACGTCCCTATAAATA
>JANZLF010000008.1:34310734-34327709 GCA_026546835.1 Erythroxylum foetidum | reverse complement strand
AGGTCCCGGAACAAAAAATTTTATTTTCCGCACCGTGGGCATGTGATACTCACACCGGGATTTTCCTACACGGTTAACTTATATCAGTTGATATCGAGCCAAAATACAATACATATGCATCAAACACTTACTAGGTCAACCTATGTCCTTTTTAAAACAATATTTAACATTCAAAACCTAACATAGGTCAACCTATCCCCTTTATAAGTTCACTTAAGTCACTCTAAGGTAGTTTTTAAAATTATCAATTTCTTTCAAGGATCAAACCAAATCTTTAGACAAGATCTTGATTTATAACTATTTTAAAAGTTCCTTAAAAGTCATTTGATGCATCAATAATGTTTCATTAAACTCAAACTATTTTTTATTATAAATTATTTATATGTTATTCACACAATGGAATATGTTCATGAAATATCTAGTCCTTAGACCACTAAAGTTACAAATCATCATCATCATCATCATCGTCACACCCAGTCTGAAGTCCCAGAATAAGGCGAGGTCTAGGGAGGTCTGATAGTATGCAGCCTTACCCCTACATAGTAAAGAGGTTTTTCTAGTAGACCCACATATAGATGTGACAATAAAATAGTGATGCAGGTTAAAAGAGTAAATAAATAAAAACTAGCACGCTAAAAAATTTAGTAAATAAAATTACAAACAATATATAAGGATATACCTAATGGTGACCAGATCCGCTAGTATCTTACACATTGCAAAGATCGGCTTTTCTTGTTGCTAGTTACACTATGAGTCTTCACTGAGAGACCCTGAGGATAATAAAATCCTACGGTTTTAGACGAGAATCTTTCTCCACTACACCTGACCTGAAAAACTAAGTCAAAGGCCTGAAAGCCTTGACCAAAACTTACAACTCGTAAAAGCAAAAAGGACATTGGGTTGGACTTCCTATGTGGTAAGTATAGGGCGTGAGGACTTAAAAGGTGTCTTTTACCCTTATCTGATCATGCCAAACTTTCCTATTTCTCGTCACTGCCTCAGTAAGGGCCAACTTTAACATATTTTTCCTAATCACTTCCTTCCAGTTTTTGTAAGGCCTCCCTTTTCTCCTCTTGTAGTTACTAAGGGTTATTTTCTCACAGCGTCCTACCGGAGCATCCGAGGGCATCCTGTGCACATGCCTAACCCAGCTAATCCTTATCTCTCTCAACTTATCAGCAATACTAGCCACCTGTAGTTTGTCTCTCACCACAATATTCTGGACCTATCTCTTTTGATAATGTCACACATCCACCTAAGCATACGCATTTCTGCTACTAACAATTGTTGTATATGTCTATGTTTAGTAGGCCAACACTCTGCCTCATATAACATAGTTGGTCGAATCACCATTTTATAGAACTTCCCTTTAAGTTTTGAAGGTATCTTTTTATCATATAAAACACCTGATGCACTTCGCCATTTGACTCACCTAAATCTAATACGATGTAATATGTCGTCATCGATATTACCATCTCTCTAAATGATGGACCTGAGGTATTTAAATTTCAATTTCTGTGGTATAATATCAGTACTAATTGCTACAGCCGCCTTTTGTACCATCTAACTACCCGAAAAGTTGCATTCTAAATACACCTTGGACCTGCTCATTCTAAAACCTTTTGATTCTAACGCTTCTCTCCAACGTTCTAACTTGGCATTGACCCCCTCCTTGGTCTCATCTACCAGGACAATATCGTCAACAAATAACATACATTAAAGTACCTCTCTTTGAATATGTTTAGTTAGTACATCTAACACTAATGTGAATAAAAAAGGGGGCTTAAGGCCGAGCCTTGGTGTTGTCCTACATTAATGAAGAACGCTTTCGTGTCGCATCCTATTGTCTTCATGCTAATCAATGCTCTTTCATACATAACTGAAGTTACAAATATAAAGCTAAAAATTTATTCTTGTTTGTTAGTTTGAGTTCAGTTATCTTAAAACTCCTTCAAATTGCGCTGACGTTCCAATTTACTTATATAGATTTTTTAATCACTTTGTCCTTCCATTAAACTTGATCTTTTGACCTTTTATAAGAATATTTAACCAATTAGCTTACTAATATCACTAAGGACCAAAAAAAAGAAGTAACAAATTTTGTTACCAACAAAGTTACCTCACCCGTTAGTTAATAATAACTTTTTTTTATATATTAAAACATTATGCTACTAAAAATTAAAATGATATATCTTTTTAATTTACTTTTAGTAAATATTTAAATTCAAAGTCATTAAACCACTCAAACTAAACCAAATTTATATAAATTAATTTGATTTAATTAAATGTGCTCTTTGAAGTTCTAAAGTTGTGAACCTGAGTCTATCCACTAGAATTGATCATGAGATGAAATGTTTGACACAAGCTTGGTTTTCCTAATATCATTAATCATTGCCTAATCTTATTTTCAAACTTATACAAATCTCATAAACTCAAGATTAAAGTTGTAGAAAAGGCTTAAATATATGTTGCTTGCAACATCCTGCCACTTGACCTTGAAACTGCAAATTAGGCAATTATGAGTTTTATTGAGGTGTAGTTGGCCCATTAACCTTTACTCGAAGGGTCTTCTTTTGCCTCTAGAATGATTGAGGTTTTCTTTCCTCGCATAAAGATCCAAGTTGTCGTGGTTACTCTTTGTAATACAAGGTCCATATTCTACTAAATTTGCTAAAGGGTGTCATGCTTTTGACGACATTCGTACAATCTATTGGTGTGGAATGTGATATGGAATGCAGTTGAAATAAATGGCTGTGATATATGAGTAGAATTTGGCGCCAAGCTTATACTTCATCAGCGTACAACAATTTCTCCCTCTCTCTCTCTCTGTCTTTGCAAATGAAACGACAGAGATCGATACACTCCTTCTTCCAAAAGCCCTCGCCGGCGGAATGCAACGCAGACACCGGAAACATTCTCGATGCGCGTCAAGTCCCGTGGAAGCATCGCAATGACAACAGCAGCCGTTCGATTCAACCGCTGAGCGGTTGTTTAATGGATTCATCTCTGGAAGTAAGAGGAACAGATACTCCTCCGGAGAAAGTGCCTCGTCAGGTTTTCCCGGAGAACTTCACTATGGGCGAGAACTCTGGGGGTTCCTCACTTTTCTCGAGCATATTGCACAAGTTCGTGAAGGTCGACGTCGCAGAACAGCTCCATGATAGGTGAGACATCCACCTCTTCTGTTTTTTTTTTAAAAATTTATTTAGGGGCTTATTGTTCTTTTTTTGTAACCTTACTTCTTTGGATTGTCGTTCAGGGTTTCCTTTTCTTATATAATGATTTTGCTTAATACGACTTTTGGATTCAGTCATTCCAAAAATTTCTAAGGTTCATCTCATATTTTGAAGGGTTGAGTCCAGTTTAAACTTGAAAGAAAAACATCGTCAATAAGCTTCTTTGAAATGTTATAACCCTTGTTCCTGCATGTCCCTCGAGTATTCGGTCGGCGAGTATGCTTTTGGTTCTCAATAGCACTCTTACTTGGATAACATTTTTAAAAAAAAGCTGTTCGCCTGTTTTCTGTAGCATTCTTATAGTTGTTCATATTCTCTGAAGTTGTTGCAGGAACCAGGCTCATGACTATTCTACTGATGGATTGCCAAAAAAAGAAGTGCGTGCTCTGCGCCCTGATAAGGACAAAAAATGCATTTCCAATAGCCTTAGTGATCATGAAAGCCTTATAAAACATGAAGCCAAGGATGATGTTGTTGGACCAGACACACCAGGTACGCGACCTCTTGTTCCTCGTTTGAAGCGGGTTCAAGAGGATGCTCACCAGTCTGCGGATAAAACTGATTCTTGCTCTCCAATTACTAGCAAAAGAGTGAAATTGCTTCAGGATTCTAGATCTGTAAGCAATAATCATTCTGAAATAAACGACTCAACTAGCAAGTTTGAGTGGCTTGACCCTTCAAGAATTAGGGATGCTAATGGAAGGAGGCCCAATGACCCCCTATATGACAAGAGGACACTTTATATACCACCTGATGCGTTGAAGAAGATGTCAGCATCTCAAAAACAATACTGGAGTTGCAAATCACAATACATGGATGTTGTACTCTTCTTTAAAGTGGTTAGTTAATGCTACCTCAGTTTCTGCTGCCCCACCATCTATTTTCATATTTTTCTTCAAAATTTCTGTTTTTCCTATTAGATAATTGCACTTAAACGGTAACATGATAGTTGGCAATTGAATCCAATTTTTTTCATCTCAGTCCGCTAACTAGGGGACTACAAGATTAGGTTAAGTGACTTTGAAGGCTAGCGTCCTGATTAGTAAACATTAGCACCAGCTTATTCTAGATGAGGTTTCAAGTGATTCCTTTTCTACTTTAACTCAGTTCTCATCCAAAGCTTATCCAGGGAATCTTGAACATATCTTGATTTGTGGGTCTTTGAGTTGCTTCCATGTCCTGTCAATGACTTATGGTCAAATGTAGGGAACCTTTTATGAACTATATGAATTGGATGCTGAACTTGGCCACAAGGAGCTTGACTGGAAAATGACATCTAGTGGTGTTGGGAGGTGTCGGCAGGTGATTGAACATTTTCTTTTCGTAAATTCTTTTTCAGCTATTATTTTCCTGTTACTCCTTGAATGCACATTCTGACATTATTTAGCTTCCTTTTTGGTTAGGTTGGCGTATCTCAGAGCGGGATTGATGATGCTGTGGAGAAGTTGATTGCTCGAGGGTAGGGCACAGTAGGAAATTTTCTTTACTGCTAATTCTTCTCTTTTCTTTCGGGCTTTCTCATTCTTAAAATATGACTTGGGGAATATTGGGAAGTTTTACTACTGCTATTCAATTATGTGACTACATTATCTAATTCATCATCTACTTATCACTATCTGAAATGCAATAACCTATTTTTAATTTTTCGTGGAAGCAAGGAAGTTAATAATGTCTCAGGAGAAGAGAATGAGAGAGTAGCCTAGTTGTTGGAGTTACCCTCACAAAAATTCTGAGGTCTTTGATCCAAATCCTAACCAGAGTGGGGTAGGCATTTGGATAGGGGATGGTTACCCCATATTGTGTAAACCACTTTAGATTCCAATGAACATGAAAGTTCCATGAAAAGTAATCATTGGTTAAAGAATGAGAGGGAATAAAAAATAGATAATGAGCTGCATTTGTCAACTTGCTTCTATAGCTTTTTGGTCATTAGTTTGGAAGGAGATGGTAACAGATCATATATGGCATGTCAAGGCCTTATTTAAGTAAATATTTAATCTATGTTCTGTTTTTTCTAAAATTGACGTGGTTTGTTCTTGCTCATATGTTTATTACAATATACCCGGGTAGTCAAGTGGTTATACCTTGTGTTGATCTAAAATATCAGCATTCATTTTATGTTTTTTGTCATTTTTTAAAGGTATAAAGTTGGGAGGATGGAGCAGTTAGAAACATCTGATCAAGCGAAAGCTAGGGGTGGAAAATCTGTGAGTACCAAGTGTTGCTTTAGAATAGACAAGTCTACCCTAATTTGTACTTGTTTTTTCTTAACCATTAATACCTAATATTTGTTTTCTCCTCCCCCATATGCGATGCATCTAATTATTGGATGGTAAATTATCTGTATAAACTCTAGCAGCAGGTATATATTCAACATACACCTAACAAGCTGCTCAATAAGCCAGAGGCAAAGGAGAACAAGAGATGATGGATAGATACCTTCATGTCTTACCTGTAAAATAGTTTAAAAGCTTTATTTGAAGTCCTAATTAGTTCATTGGTCTGTCTTCTTTAGGATGGAAATTCATATATTGGGAAGTTTTTCATTTAACAATTGAGCTTTGTTAATGAGTATAATTCCAAGTGAACTAGTCCTTCTTACAAAAAAAGTAGGATAGATGCCTTAAATTTGTTCTTAATTACATTTTAAGGCCTTCCTCTTTCCTGCTATTGTGTTGGTTGGATAAGCACCAGAAGTGACCTCTGATGTTTGGAATTTTAGGTAGTTTCTAGAAAATTAATTCAAGTTGTCACGCCATCAACCACAATGGATGGAAATATCGGCCCTGATGCTGTTCATCTTCTTTCCCTGAAAGAGGTATTTAGATTTTCACTAAAAAAAAAACTGGCTGTATTATGCACCTTTTCAAATAGTGCTAAAAGTTACTGAACTCAATAAAGGCAAATCTTTGTTCCGTAGTCTTACCTTCAAAAGTACCAGCGTAGTTTGTATGTTTCCTATACTTGCCACCACCATGTTATAAACTTGTCCAGGAAAAGTTATAAACGCAGTGTCACCTACATGGCCAACATTTCTTTTCTATCACTTTTTTAAAGTTTTGAAAGTTAATAATCTTCACTTTCATCTATGCAAGTTCTGTTTGTAATAATGTGAATGATTGCCTAAAAACCTCATTACTTTATGTTCTTGCACCACCTACAGGCCAGTAATCAACACGATAAAGTAAAGTGACTGTAGAGTGTTTTAGTTGCATTGTCCATACATTACAGATTGTGTTTTGCAGTTCTTTTTATTTATTTGCTCATATCTTTTTGTCTAAAAATTTGGTTTCTTAGCCAGCCTTAGCTTTTCTGCCCTTACTAATTGTTGCAACCTTTTCCAGTGTAATTTCTCAACTATTTTCAACCAAAAAGTTCACTCAGCTATCTTATCTCTATGACCGATTTAACTTTGCTCTTAGGGGCAGAATGGACCTGATGATAATGGAACTGTTTATGGATTTGCTTTTGTTGATTGTGCCGCTGTTCGATTTTGGGTGGGCTACATTTGTGATGATGCTTCTTGTGCTTCTTTGGGCACGCTACTGATGCAAGTATGCTTTTTTACTTCCTTATTTGTGTAATGTTCATTTAGCAATAACTAGAAACTCAAGTTCTATTTTCTCTGACGGGTTTTGGTTGTAGGTTGCACCTAGAGAAATTTTATATGAAACTAAAGGTTAATGCATTCCTGTCTGTCTCTTCTTTTTTCTCTGAAATTTCTCATCAGTTCACACTTTTTTTTTTTTGCTGCAATTGACGTTATGATTTTACATGTTAAAGGTCTGTCCAAAGAAACTCATAAAGCAATCAGGAAGTACTCATTGAGTGGTGAGTTTATATTTACAGGTTCAAATAATTTTAATTGTATGACTACCTAAAAGTTAATAATGTTGACACCGTGTGAATTGCCTTAGACCTCAAAGGATGTGAATATCACACTGTATACAGTAGTATCAGCTTGCTTGTGGAAGTACAGGGATTCAGTTTTTAATTAGGGAAAATTAAATGCAGTACTATAAATTGCAATCTAAGTGAAAGCACTTCTGACAACAACTTGTAAGATGCATGATTTCTGAACTTTTAATTTGCAAAAAAGGTGCTGACATTATGCTAGGAATAACATGTTTAGTTGTAACTTTATTGTTTGTCAGAGGAAGTTAATCGGAAAAGATGACTACTTAAATTGAGTGGAGAGTTGATAAAATTTGGAGTCCCTTATGTGAATCCTAGGTGCAAAGTAATTTAAGGGATCTTCTTGCATACTTGCTTCGTTTTACCTTTCCCAAGTAACTGTGCTTCACATCCACATTGCATTTCCACATGTTAACAGTTATTGGTCCTTTGTCTACCTCATCTGCCATGATGCTTGATTATTCAACTAGTCCTTGAAACTTGTTACCTGCATTTTAAGTATCTGCGGGTATTGTTATTATCTTCACTTATATTCGGAACATAAATGATCACTCTACTAACCCTGTCATATCTCAGAACTACTGTTAGCCAATTATTTTTTAACTAGAAGCATTACGAACTGCTAACAGTTTTTGCTTTCTCTTCAAGGTTCTACAGTGCAGCTGACCCCAGTCACGAGTTTTGTGGATGCATCTGAAGTTAAAAATTTGGTTCAATTGAAGGGTTATTTCCAAAGATCTTATAACAGCTGGAGTAATGTACTTGAAAGTATAGAGCATCAAGCTGTAACACTATGTGCTCTTGGTGGACTCATTGGTCATCTTTCCAGGTTGATGGTATGTCTGCTTTTTATCATCCTCCACAAAAAAAAGGGAAAAAAATGGAAGCCAAAATAGAAGTATATGCTGATAATTTGCTTTTATTTTCATACAGTTAGATGATATCTTATCTGGTGGAGATATACTGCCCTATAAAATTTATGAGGGTTGCCTAAGGATGGAAGGTCAGACAATGGTTAATCTGGAGATCTTCAATAATAATGCTGATGGTGGTTTACGAGGCAAGTGTTTTCTCCCAGCTGCATCTCAATTGTTATACTTTTTGTAGTTAAGGGGTGTTTATATTCGTGGACTTAGGTACATTATACAAATATCTTGATAGCTGTATGACATCATCTGGAAAGAGACTTTTGAGAAGGTGGATCTGTCACCCACTAAAATCTGTTGAAGGTATTAATGATAGGCTTAATGTGGTTGAGCAACTAAGATCACACGCAGAAGTTATGCTTGTTATTACGCAATATCTTGGCAAGATTCCAGACATAGAAAGGATGTTTGGGCAAATAAGGGCTAACTATCAGGCATCAGCTTCTCTTGTACTGCCCTTAATAGGAAAAAAGCTGCTGAAACGTCGAGTGAGTACTCTGAACAGTTGTTTAAGTGGGCTTGTTTTGGAGGACTTATTAGTGTTCTATATCCTCTGATGCTATCTGAAGTAAAGAATATAGGCATTTATTGTTTATAGTTATTTTATGCTGCTGAAACATTTTCTTCTGGTAAATGGTTGTTTTACAGGTTATGATCAGCCACTAGTTATGTACCTATCATGTAGATCAGTGTGACCTTTTGCGATCAAAGTCCAGTAAAATCTAATTATCTTAATCATATCATCATCATGCATATTTTGGATCTTATATAGGTTTTACTTTCTTCATCCACATTTTTCATTTAAAGATATTGAGTGAATGCAGTCCAAATACTGGATAAGAATGATTTGAACACTAATTCTTATCAGATGACATATTTTTGTTATATGCTGTTGTCTATTAATTACCTTCTCTCCTGGCATCTGATTTGTTTTCTAAGACTGAATATACAAGAATAAAATGATGCAAAGGTTTTTCTTTTTTTGTTGTTGTTGTTTCTCTAGCAGCAATATAGTTTTAAAGTGCTTTTCAATTGTTGTGACACATTTGGTTTTGCAGGTAAGAATTTTTGGTTCTCTAGTGAAAGGACTTCGGATTGGAATGGATTTGTTACTTTCATTACAGAATGAATGGGAAGTGATCTCATCATTATCAAAAATATTTAAACTTCCAGAACTAAACAGTAGTTCTGGGCTAGACAAATTTCTTTCCGAATTGGAAGCAGCTATGGATAGTGAATTTCCTACTTATCAGGTCTGCTTCTTTATGATTTACATTCTTGTGTTGTTGGGATGTTTGAACCATAACATCTTGTTCATTCCCCCTTAGAGTGCTTGGATGCTTTTGCATATGCCAAAATGATATTTTTCTTCTCACAGAATTTGTACACATCATTTTTCGGTCAATTTTCTTAAGCATATTTTATCAATGTTATTTTATTCTCCATTAGATTTTCTTGTATTATCTCTCTATTATGTTTTTGAATAATTTCACTGGAAAACTACCTAACTTATAGCACCTTTGGTTCATAAATGATTGAGAGTAATTTTGAAATATGAAAAATAAAGGAAAGAATGTAGGAGAGAATATGGACATGGGATTTACGTAATATTGTTGTTGATATATAGTTTATGGAGCCTTATTTAAGGGAGAAATTATATAAATATTAGATAATAATATTTCTTAATTTATAGAATAATATTGGATTTAATTAAGATAGCATAGGTGCTTCAACTTGTTACATATAAAAGTAATTAATAACATAAACTCTTTTTACTTCAGAACAAATTCACTGAGCCAACATTACTCTTCTCACCTGAGAAGAGATCCATCAAACCACCCTTCCTTGGATGAACAAATAATAAAAAAACTCTTATCGTTTGGGAAGAGATTCACCAAGCCAACAATCAAAACAATCTTCTCACTTGGGAAGGAATTCACCTAACCAACAACACCTTCAAGTCATGAAGTCTTGAACTCACAAGGGTTCGAATAAAAACATTTGACTTGTACAAAAACCAGCTGGTTAATACATATGTAAAAGGAAAGAATATAAAAGAAAAAATAGACATAATATTCCGTGTTTGGCCATACAGGCTTTCGTCCACGGACACAACTATGAAAAGGCTACATGTTTCTTATTGATAGTATAAGGAAAAGAAGACTGATGCACATATTAGGGAATAGCATCTCTTGATTTAAAGAATAAAATCGGGGTTAACTAAGATTTTAGTAAATCAAATGTGACTACAGTCAATTTCTGAATATTCTAAGAGTATCCGTTCTAATTTTTGCATTAGGTCTGTCTCCACAAGCATAAGGCACTATAGAGATGCATTATTCATTTTGCTGTTATTTAACAATTTAACTACTTATATATCTGTATTTTGCTAATTTATTCATGATCTTGGTTTTTTAGTTTCTTACCTATTCCTGACGTATTGTTGATACAAACAAATGGTCCAGAATCACGAAGTGACAGATTCAGAGGCTGAAACACTTTCAGTACTGATCGAGCTATTTATTGAGAAAGCTACAGAATGGTGTGAAATCATTCATGCTATCAGTTGTATTGATGTGCTGAGATCCTTTGCAGTTATAGCAACTCTATCATGTGGTTCCATGTGTAGACCTGTCATTTTACCTGAGTCAAAAATCACAGCTTCGAAACAAAATGCTGGAGGACCTGTTATTAAGATAAGAGGGCTATGGCATCCATTTGCCCTCAGAGAGCATGGAGTAACGCCTGTTCCAAATGACTTGTTCCTAGGCGAGGATGTAGATGGTTATCATCCTCGCACTTTATTGTTGACTGGGCCAAACATGGGTGGAAAATCAACACTTCTGCGTGCCACATGTCTTGCTGTTATACTGGCGCAGGTTAGGTTTGTTACTGTTCAGAACTTATAAACTTATGCATGGTTGGCCAATATCCACTCATGTGTATGGTAATAAATCCACAGCAAACTCTCATATTCAGCCAACCTTTGAAGTCTACACCTTATGCTCTAGTTATGTTGTATTGCAGCTTGGTTGTTTTGTACCTGGTGAGAACTGCGTCCTTTCACTCGTTGACATCATTTTCACTAGACTTGGTGCCACCGATCGAATTATGACTGGTGAAAGTAAGTTAGATGAGGATAAAAGTTTTTAACCTTTTTATTAGCATGCTTCTCTTTTTTTCTTTGTACGTATGGGTTATTTTTCCTCGACTATCTTATATTCTTTGGAGTAAGCATTCAAGATTTTGAATTTAAAGCACCTTTTCTGTTGGTGTTTGTGATGTTGGTTGAATAGAAAAGATATCAAACTAGTGGCAACGAACTCACAAAAAATAGGAATCTGGGCTCTTGGGTATTGCTAGGTTGCTGGAAATTCAGATTTCAGATCTGAAATTTCAGTTCTGAATTTCCAGCAACAGTTGTGAAACTTCAGAATTGGATTGCTGGGAACTTGAGCTGCAAAATTGCTGGAATTTTAGGAATGAAACAAACAATGGTGTTCCAGTAATCACTCATAGTACAGAAACTAGGAATCACTCATAGGATAGAAAACTAGGAATCCCACGTAAGATCCAAAAATTACTCTTAGAAGAAAGCATCAGACCACCCACTTGAAAACTCAAAACTTGTAGATAAATTTGAGGCCTGCATTATATAAGGTTTGAGTTCATATATATAGAAAAGTTAGAGCCTTTATCCTAGTAGTAAAGACCCTGTCCTTACCCACAGATTATCATAAAGAAAATCAGGTAATAGATGGGGCGTATATTGATAAAAAGATCAGTAAGATAGGATGACAGTGGCTTTTGAGAGGCTACCTCTCTCCCTGGACCTTACTGATCACCAATTAATTTTGATTCTTCTCGCCTTTTTCCGGCCACATTCGCCTTCCTTGTATATACTCTGTGGTTAACAAACCACCATAACAGATATCATAACAGCCATGCCTAATCATTCCTCTAGCAATCACTAGGCTGGCACTCAGGCTATTCTCATAACAAACCAGACTAACAGCAGACTCCAACAAAAAGAAAAAAAACTGACTCAATAACTAACTGCTGAGCTGGACACTCCTTGGGTGGTCAAGCCTTCTTGCAGATTCTTCTTGCCCTTCCTTGCATGCACGAATTTGATTTGGGGCTTATCTTTAAGCTATTCCTAGCTAAGATATTCAAAACTTAGTATTGAATCCTATTTTGATAGGAATTTTTTAACTATAAATAATTTTAAATTTGAGCAAATTAGGACAGTATATCTAACGTATTATTAATCCCTGTCTAGTAAGGTAAAACTTTTTACATCAACTCCCACTTTTCATTCTATCACATTAAAGCTTTTGGGATTTACCCTCTTTTATTTTGTTTATAAATAAGTTTTGCATCAATTTTACCACTGTCTCACTGTTGGTAGATTTTGGTATCTCAGGGTTGATCCGTTTTACAATTGTGTCTTGGATATGATGTGAACCCCTTTTCAATTTCAACTTTTGAAATGCACACTGAAAGCCATGTCATACATTAGAGTGTCATAATAAGCTTCCCAAAGACACATCCTGATTGTGCAAACTGGAAATGAATCTTGTCTTTTCCAGGTACATTTCTTGTTGAGTGTGCAGAAACAGCTTCAGTTCTCCAAAATGCCACTCAAGACTCTCTTGTTCTTCTTGATGAACTGGGTCGAGGAACAAGCACCTTTGATGGATATGCCATTGCTTATGCTGTGAGATCTCTTTCTTTGAGCATGTTGTATTTAATTTACTTGTGCATTGAATTTTCTAAGAATTAAAATGTTATCCCAGATTATTTATTCTCATAATCATACTGGCTCATGGGCAAATTCATGGTGTTACATTATTGAATTTACAAAGGGGATTTGAATTGCAATGATTTCCCATCTTTTCTGACCTTAGATAAACAGTCTTTAAGGAATGTAGAAACTATAAAGGCAAGAGATGCATGTTACTTTAGGAAATGCATTGTTGCAGAATGTATTTATAATACTGGTTCTGGTACAACTTGTGTGTATACGAACTCGGTATCTATCCAATCAATATCTGATTAAGTAGTAGAATATAGTTAGATTGAGAAATAACTTAGTCTATCGGTCTTCTCCATAGAGCTAATACTCTGCATATTCGAGCAGGTTTTCCGCCATCTTGTTGAGAAGGTCAATTGTCGATTACTTTTTGCAACACACTATCATCCGCTCACAAAGGAATTCTCTCGTCATCCACATGTTACTCTGCAACATATGGCCTGTGCTTTTAAACCAAATTCTGAAAAGCTTAGAGGTGATCAGGATCTGGTTTTTCTATATCGGCTCAACTCTGGGGCATGCCCAGAGAGCTATGGATTACAGGTGGCAACAATGGCCGGGATACCAGAGAAGGTGGTTGAAGGTGCCTCATTGGCAGGTCAGCTGATGAAAAAATCACTTGGAAGAAGTTTCAAGTCTAGTGAACAGAGGTCAGAGTTCTCAACACTTCATGAAGACTGGCTGAAGACACTCCTAAATGTGTCACGCATTGAAGATAGTAATTTGGAGGATGATGTTTATGACACTATTTTTTGCCTGTGGTATGAAATGAAAAACTCATACCGGTGATACTGACGATACTAACTGAAAATAATCCAAATTAGATTCAGAGTTAAAGCCTTTATTCCTTTGATCAGCTACTTATTCTGTTGTCATGCCCTCTTTACGCCTTTACATAGTGACCGAATGGTGGTTTTTTTTCGTCTGAAGAAAATGAGATGCATCAAAGAACTGAGGACC
The DNA here is from genome assembly GCA_026546835.1 of Erythroxylum foetidum. Lineage (NCBI taxonomy): Eukaryota > Viridiplantae > Streptophyta > Magnoliopsida > Malpighiales > Erythroxylaceae > Erythroxylum > Erythroxylum foetidum. The sequence goes on along the minus strand of JANZLF010000008.1, from coordinate 34,313,856 downwards.
CAGGGCCTTTTACCGCAGAAGCTGGATGCCAGGTTCAACAAATGGAAATGAAAGGAAATTTAACAGAAAAGGATTGAGTTAATTGTTAAGCTTACAAGAGTCTAAGCTTTGTTACGGCAGCAATGCTCCATCTTCTTTCATCAACTCCATACCTTAGAGATGGAATCTTGCCTCCTAGGTTGATTATTTTTGATACAGCTAGATCACTCTTTCCTCTTTCCTCTCTCTTCATCTCCAGTTCTCAGATTTTATCTTTCTAGTGCCTTTCTTCATCGCTAGCTCTCAGCTTTCATCAACCTCCTCCCCTTCAAACAACAAAAACTCGACCATTGTACTTATAGAGTTCCTCTCTCTCTCCCTCTCTCTCTTTGATATGAGCTTTTCCATCCTCTATTCTCTTTACCTTGTAGTTTGCTTTTGATTGATTACCTTAATTAGTAACTACTTTTTGTAAACTTTTTCCAGACTCTGCACATTTTCCACTTCCACTTTTGAACATCATGCAGGCCTTAAACCCTTACCCTTTTGTACAGACTCTTCCACTGATTTTCCCTTGCTATCCTCTTGCAACTTAGTTGATTCCAAACCATCTGCGAAGGGCTCCTCCTCTTATCTTAAGAAAGGTTAGAAGCAAGTGATTGTTGTAGATGGAGACACAACACTTCATTACTCCCCTCCAAAGGAAGACATGGGTTGAGTTATAGTCTCGCCAGATTTGGAAGTCCTCTAAGAAGGAGCCCGATTTTGGGAGGCTTCTTTGGTGGGATTCTTTGTAGAGAAAATGTCCCCTTTTTTAGTGTTGCAAAAATAGGCAAATAATGTTTGGAAGAACAAAAAGTTGGTGGAAGTATTACTAACCGATAAAAACTTAGCATTATTTACCTTTTCTTCAAAGCTTAGGCCTTTAAAGTCTTGGAAGAAGGCCCTTGGCATGTGATGAATCTTCCATTGTTCCTTCAAAATTGGCAACTGGGATTGTGATTATGTATTAATATGGACATTTCGAGGGACTTACTAGAACAAATTCTTGTCATGAGATTATATTTGAATGGAACATTATATAAAGACATTGTAACAATGGACTACCATTGGAAGCCTTCATTAAAGTTACAGGGCAAAAAGTGGAAGTCAATTGGGAAAACTTTCAAGGAAAGGGATTATATAGAACTAATGGGTGTAGAGTAGGAGGATAAAGACGAAAATGATGAGTTGATCTTAAATCAGAAAGTGTTTAAAGAGGATCCAACATTACCAGATTCAAATGAGCCACTTTAGCCTACAAAGAAAGCATAAACAAGCACTACTAATGAAGTTCCAATGGAAGGACAGACAACTCTATAGGAGGGGGAAAGAGGGGATGGTAAGGAAGCAAGTACCTTCCCTTTAACCTCCAGCAATGTTGGGAGAAATGAGTTTGAAAAACAATTTACTAGAGTCAAAAGGAGGAAGGGTACTAGGAGTATAGGTAAAGGCTCCAAAGTCATTTCATTATGATTGTTGTATGGAATATTAGGGACCTTAATCACCCCAGAAAAACTTTTGGCCCTAAGAGACTTTTTGGCTAATGATGGAATTTTTCTATTATGGAAACAAAAAATAGATAAGAAAATCTTAAATTTCTTAATAAACTAGGTTATAAGTGCCATTTTCCTTCAATTTATCAAGCCCATGCATATGAAAAAATTATAGTTGGGTTTGATTCCCAATTTGTAGAGGTTGAGCTTCTGAAAATGGAGATGCAGGTTATTCAAATGAGGTGGCATTCTATTGAGCAAAATACATCTATTCTTACTTAGTGTATGGATTCAACCATGTTTCCAAAGAATGGATCTTTGGGGGTGCATACTAAGTTTTCAAAGAAGAGTGGTAGGTCCTTTGTAACATTCCGTCCCCATATTAAGGGTTAGGACTTGAACTTTCAGTATTTATGAGCTCAAAGAGAAATTAAGACAATGCATTTTCTTGCATCATGTTAGCATATATGCACATAAATACAGAATGTTTTCACATAAAAAGTGGTACATGTATTCATTGACAACTTCTGGGTATAAATAATATTAAATGTGATTTTATTAAAAATGAGGAGTAGAAGGAGTAGAAAGAGTGATCTTGGTATGAGTTGTGATAAGGAAAGATTTAGAAACAAGATTGATAGTGATCAGGAAAAATATTCACTGAATATGATTCAGTCTTTTAGCCACAACGTTTTCTCTAATAATCTAAACGAGATGATTCTTAATTTGAATTAAACTAGAGATATATGGATACATTTTGTATGCAGACATTGAATTTCAATTCTATGTCTAAGAGTCCCAAAAAATTATCATGAAGTGAAGAATTGGGTACAGTGTTGGTGTATGAATGAAAATTTTGTCTTCTGATTTTAGGGGCAAATTTGGGATTGATATAGATGGATTTTGACAAATTTTCTTCTAAAAATTTGTAGATCTTTCTTTTATTTTTTCATTGGTATATTATAAGAAAAATTTGAACATCGGAGTCAAAAGTTATGATTCTTATAAGTGGATACGTTCTGGACGCAAAAAGCAGACGATAGAAATGAGATGGAAGAAAATGAGACGGAAGAAAATGAGACGATAGAAATGAGGCGGAAGAAAATGAGGCGGAAGAAAAAGCAGATGATAGAAATGAGACGAAAAAAATTAGACGATAGAAATGAGACGGAAGAAAAGTAGACGATAGAAATGAGGTGACATTATTGCAAATGTGAGGAAAATATAGGCCCCCCTTATATTCGATGTAAATATGTTTGGGAGATACAAATTCATTCTGAGGAATGAAATACCAATACACAAAGTGAAGCATTCAAATAAATTGAAATGTGTGGAGGAACTAGTACGAATTAATAGGCGTTTGAGTAAGCCGATGTGAATTAAAGGAATTCGAATGAAAAGAGAAAATCATTAGAGACAAGAAGTCAAGTGGGAGATTGAAAATGACATGAGACAAAATTACTTTCATTAGGGAATTAGTCACCTAAGGAATTACAAGAAATTAACACAGGGAAAAATGTGAGTGATATCGATTGGAGTTAATGATACTCCAATGGTATTATGATATTGAAGATTTAAGTGACCCAAGCAAAATTGTATTAATTAGTG
>JANZLF010000008.1:34257637-34271189 GCA_026546835.1 Erythroxylum foetidum | reverse complement strand
TAGTGCACCCTCATCGTAGGGTATGTATCGGTATGACCTACGGGCGTCCCGGTGTATACTCTACGGTAAGGGGGCGCCACAAAATATGCTAATTTTAGATGAACACGAGATGAACATAAACCCATTCTCAGAATATGGACAAAATATGGTTCCAATTTCATCTTATGTAGGCTATTAGTCCATTTGGCTTCCTCTATAACTTGTCATATGAAGGAACATAACTTTATGAACCCATGTTCATGGCCTTCAAACTTGTGTTCCCAAAATGAATGATAAGTGCCAATTAAGTTATGTTTTAAGCATAATCCTAAGAGCATTTTGCTGTTTTTGGATAATTTTTATAAGATTTAAAACTAAATTTGACTTGTATTTTGCTTGTAGGCCGTATTTTAGCTTCCATACGAAATGAATTTGGATAAGTTAGAGCCAAGTTAGAAGAGTTTTATATAAATTTGGATGAACAAAAGTTGAATATGGATCAAGATACGGGCCAATCATGAACCCATGTGCTATCTTATACAGATCAATTGACCATTATGCCTCTTTGATAATATGTCACATAGAGAACACGGGCCAAACATGGAGCCCTATTCCACAACACGACATCAACATAATTATGTGTTTATGTCTTTAAGAGCCATGTTCTCAAGTTGAACCTTTAGATATGCAATTCATCAAGTTACAAAACAATATGGGTAAACATGATACCCTAGCTTGGAATTGTGTGGGAAGTGGTAAGAGTGGTGAAATAATGTGGGAGCAACATGAGTTTGTGTTGGTGATTCATGTTAGTGGTAATTTCTACATAAATTAGGATTTTATATGGTTGTGAAGAGCACAATCCTAACAAACCTGTGTTGGAATCTTAGAAAATTTTGGGATTTTATGAGGATAAAAGACCCTTAAGGGTGTGCTTCAAGCTTGATTCAAAGTCTAGTTAAGCTTGAATTGTACAACCTAAGTACAATTTTGAGTCCTATCTAGTAATCCAAAATGACATCGTTTTGAGTAAGTTTCCCAAAACGATATTATTTTTGGTGACTTTAAGACTAAAACGACATTTCTTTGTAATCAAAAGTAAGCTGTTCGAATTGTTAAGCTAGGCCTCGAGCTAGCCCCAGGCCTAATCCAGGTTTGAAACCCAATTTTTGTTATACTTGATCCATTAACTTCAAATTAGATTAAATCTAGTTCTTAGATGGCTGCTATTCGTAACAACAATCAAATATATTTATAATAGTAGTTCCCGATTAAATCAATCAAAATATCTAATCTTAATTAGATATCTAAAGAAGAAGAAAGTTAAATTGGAATTAAAGCCCATTTTTTAAATGTTTAGTTTGTTTTGTAATTGCAAACATGACTCTTTATTTCTTTGATCTCTTAATTAAAAAACACGTTTTTTTTTCCTTAAAATGCATGTATAAGAGAAATCTATATAAATTTTGATCTCAAGAAGCTTAATTTTAAGTAAGGATGGCAATGAGCCAATCTCCGACAATTTTTTTAAATAAATTTCTTGAAAATTAAAAGTGTAAAATAACAATTTTTAATTAAGCCTGAATCTAGGTTGCCCAAGCTCAGGTTTGTTCAAGGCCCAACTCTTTTAAACAAAATAATGTCATTTTGCTTAGAAGAATTGAATGTCAAGCCATCCTAATCCTATGCCTGACCCATTTAAAATATTTAAATCTTAGACCCATAGACCAACCAATTGCTATGCCTAATTTTAAGTGATGACTTTCAAAATAAGTTGAGCTTAATTTTTTGTAAGAATATATCGAATGCTTTGATCTAAGAATTCAAATTAATACAAAAAGAGATTAATTCTCTTTCTTCTTTCCTCTTTTTATCTATTTATATAACTCAAAACAAATATCTTTGGAGAGAGAGAAATCGTTAAAATTTTATTAGAAGTGATAAAGTTCCATTCTTATTTAATAAAAGTACAACAATAAGATACCCTCGAAGTCATTAATTTGCGTTCATCTCCTATCTTCGACACTGATACTTATCATGTTCTGTTAGCAGGTACACAAGACTTACTCCAGCGTGATTAAGAGGTACACATCCAACACATACATCGGAGGAGCAACCAGTGCATAGATCACCTGGCTGCTATGACAGGTCGAAAGAACCCAGGCATCCATCTTCTTCGAGAGCCTCCGTTGATAGTCCAGGATCTTGTCCAATGAAACAGGCAAGGTTTTAAGTATCGCCGAGTTTTGCACGAGTATTTTGATTCCTTTGTATTAAAAAAAAGTATAATAATACTTCAACACATAAGGCTCTTTACTTATCGACAGAAAGGACATCAATTATATATAATATTCCCTTTATATTTTACAAAAAAAACTATTTCCGTAACTTAAACTTGCTACTTTTTGTTCATAAAAAAATAACTTTACCAATTGCTCAAAAACTCAACTCTCAATAAAAGCAATTTTTTTAAAAGTTCAATTCCCATTTTCGTAAGGTTAATTCTTACAAAATATAGATTATCATTATTACAGTATAAAAAGGTTCAAGAATTCATCATCATTAACGACACTAATTATCTCATTGTCTGAATTATGAATTTACAAGAATATTCTTGTATTTTCACACCCAATTATCATTCACGAGTCACATCGTGTGGTGGTCATCTTTATCAATACTGCAAAAGTAAGCTCGGACACTTTTACTCCAATCCAAGTAGTTGCCACCATTTAACTCGTGTTATGTAATCTTAAATGTACAATTGTGTTGGAAAAACGAGGTAGGTCCAGCTATTCTCAGGCATAGAATCCGCTGCAATGCTTAACTATTCACAGAGACCAATAATGTGGAGGGCCAGAACAATTTATTCTAATTTCAGCAGCACCAGTTACTATCACCGGGAAAAAATAAAATAGCCTGACTTGGAAATAGTCAGTAGTAAACCATTGGACTTAGACAGATATTTCAGTTGCATTGTTTCTATCAAATTGATTTATCTTCCTCTCCTCATCTCCCTCACTTCTTCATCGGTACTTTACGTACTAATTATTCACAACAACAACAATAACATCAACAATAAAAATAACAAAAAGAAGCATAACAATCAGCTTCTAGGATGACATAATATAGTTAGTCACCTGGCTTGGATCAAGCTTCTTCGGACAACAATCTTGGAATAACAGGGAGCTTCTCTGACCACACTAAACAGAACATTATTACTTAAACAACAAGCCATCCTAAGTTTATTGTTTCCTTTTGCCATGCGACAAGGTCCTAGGCTATTCTAGGGATACAAGGGCTACCATATTACTTACTAGGCACTTAAAGCATGGATTAGTTACTAGTATTTTTTTTTTTTAAATTTTGAACAGTGTTAAGGGAGAAATCAGTCATCAGCCACCAAATTTCTTGGTGCTTTGGGCATTTGTTCCAACCACATGAGGTTAGACATCGTTCTTCGTCTAAAGCAAGAAGTGAGCATTGAGTTCCCTTTTTAAACTTTTCCAGTTCACATCGTAGGATGCATGAAATAACCAAAAACCAACAGATTCAGAGGTTAACAGTAGCTGTTTAATGCGGAAACTAACGAGAAATATAGCAGATGAAAAACAATTGTTGTGGTCAAATTAAAAGTTGTCATTTGTTTACGACTGGAAAGAGATCAGGCAATGGGGAGGTGAAGTGGTTTGGGGACTAGGGCTGCCAAGGATGAAGCCATCAAAACTCCAATCACATATAGTGACATACCATTGCATTTAAGCATACTGCATTCCATATCAGGATAAGATGTCATCATGATCATCAAAACTTCAAATGCAAACCAGAAGGATCTGTCTGAAAAGAGTACAAAAGGATTCAAGCTATATGAGATGTGTGCAGATCTTAAGAGTGAATAAATAACGTCAAGCTAAGGTAATACAATTAATCTCTTAACCAAACAAAGGGACCAACTGATTAATAAAACCGATAAAAGTACAAAACATGCAAGATGGTAAAAAATGCTCCTAAATGAATTCAATGATTTGAAGTCTGATTTGTCAAAGAGTAGCCTACAGATAAACCCTTCAATTTTATCATGTAAGACATTCGTCAAGTCTAAATAGCAAGAAAATGAAAACATCCGGCTGTTAACAACCTTTATCTTTCTACCTGCTATTGATTTTTGAAGAATAAAAGAAACAAAGCAGCTAAGTATAGCAATAAGCAAATTTCATATCACATAGCAAATGAAATGTTGTACAAATCCTTGTTTTTGAATATGATAATGATCGCTGTAACACTAACTTCGGCAAGTCTCAACAAACACCAAGTATTCTAATGCATCAGGGAGAAAAAGAAAAGGCCTAGCTTCATGCAACGATATGTGGACCGTGGAGACTGGAACGTAACTAGTTCAACAATATCTAATCGTATGAATAGTTTCTAATACAAACCAGAGGGAACAATATCATTAATGTCCAATTTGCTCATTTCAGAACACTTTATCATGCTAACTCATCCAAGTATATGACAAGCAGTTCTAGAAGGGGCTCTGTCTCAAAGTTTGTTTCAAATAACTTACTAATTCTGGACACACAACCATTAACTAGAACTAAGTAATGTTTTCTTCAGAGTGACAACACTCTTTATAGTGTACATGGACACCTGCTTGTGGGAAGTGTCACTACTGATGTCTTTGTGTTTGCACAAGCTTCTTGAAAATTATAACAGAAGATATTAGTAGTATCACCAACAATGAATCCGTATGTTGATAGTTGGGTTCAACAGAAAGACAAATTTACAAATAACAGAGAAGAGAAGCATATGTTAAATGTTAATACAAACAAGTCAAACTAAGAGATCAAGAGGACAAATATATCCCGAAATGGGCTGGTGCCTACCAAAACCTCAATGTCAACATTGTCAAGAGCTTAACTAAGCTTTCAAGTGATGCAATTAACTTTAAAGTTGTAATGATTCACAGCTTCTTGTAATAAATTCAGATCAAAACTCAAAGTTATAACTCCTGATTTCAATTCAAGAATGCCAGCCAAAGAGTAAGCACAAAAGGGGAAGCAAGATAGTGAATGAAAAATCAAACTGACAATGCCTTACATTTGAAGAGGCGGTAAAATGCACATAGGTCTTTGTATAACTTGTCAAAACTTCAGGAATTACCAAATTTGTTAATTTCATTTATAGTTTTAAAGAAAACACAAATGACTGTGAAATCTGCTTGGCATATATCTCGATTGCATTAATTCATCAAAATAACGGCAAGCAAACAACGAATACTTAAGCCAGACAAGGAATGAAGATATTATAAAATAAAAAAGTAAACAAACCATCCAAAACCCAGCAGAGAACTGTGTTTATAGAATGCAACAAGCAAAAGTCTACCTTTGTCATTCGCTGATATTCTCTCCTGAATCATCTTCCCCATCAATATTGTCCTCCTCATCATTATCATTTTCATCATCCCCTTCCCTTATTTTTGCAATCTCTGCCTGAGCCCGCTCCAAAATCTGCTTTTTCTGCAACTCCAAATCCCTCTGAAATTCTACTCTCATCCTCTCCAATTCCATCATCTGGTCTCTCTTACTGCTCTCTATCTTCTCATATATTTCTCCAAACTTCTGTACAGAGTCAGCCAACACTCTCAACCCCTTTACGCCTTCAAACCTCTGCCCAACATCCTTGTCCCCAGTTTCCTCCTCTGATTCGCATGGACTGTCTCTCATCTCATCATTGCCATTTGCATGCTCCAAATACACCCTGGTGTCCATGAACACGAATTCCCCAGAATCTAATCCACAAGCTAAAGTAACCCCACCACCTACCCCAAGCTCTTGCTTCATTAGCATATCCATCTTCTTGAAAAGGGCCCACTTGCTACAGTGAAACCCTTTTCCCTTCTCCTTTCTATATTTTCTCCTCAAACCATCCATCATTTGTCTACACTGAACTTCTGTTCTAGGAGTCTTCGATACTTGCGACACTTTCTCTGCAACCTCAGCCCAGTCCTCGGATCTCAAGCTGTTCCTACCCAATTGCAAGAACCTCTCTCCCCACACCTCAAGCAACACAAATTTGTCGTGCTCGCCCCAATCGGGCGCGATATTCCCATCGCCTTGAGAAGAGAATCTACCGCTTCTGGGGGCAAATTCATAATTTGAGGCCGAGCTTTTCAGCTTTTGGCGTTTTGGGTACCTCTCAAAATCTTGATTCTGTTCAGAAATACGAGGATAGACCCCATGGTTGTTGGTGTCGTCATGGATGTCATCTCGGTCATCCGAGTCGTCTTCGTAATCACGGTGGTTGTAGTGGGTGGCGGGTGGATGAGGATATGAGGGGAAGTTTCTGGAGCGATTCAGAGGGTGAGGTTTTAGTGGGTACCTGGCATCATCCTCTACCTCTATCTCGTCCATAAATCTTAAACGCAAATTAGCTGGCTAAAGTTGGATGTCAATTCTGATTTCTGGCTTGGACAACTTTTTAAGGATAGGTGGAAGACAAAACTATAGTCTTTGGCATACCAAGTTTCGAGGTATTTGTACATGAATATGAAAAAGGATGTAAGAATATAGCCACAGTAGTGGTCCAACAACCGCCACTAGTAAATTAAAGAGAGATTGAGAGACGATTGAGCCGAAAATTGTTCCCCGCCTCTAATCCTAATGAAGGACCATTGCCACACCATCCGTATCTTTCATCTCCTAATGTATAAAATGTGCTAAGCCAGCATAAACTTGCAAGGTGAATTGACATATATATTGTAGCTTCATTACAAGAAGACTCTCTTCTCTAAACAGCTCAGGTTGCGGCAGAATTTAAAAATTACGATCTGAAACTCTTGAAATTACGTTACCATATGGAGCAATAGTATGAAAATGAGAAAAGGCAGCTTTATCTTCGTACAATGCACTTCTGGTGAGATCACTTTCCCTGTTCATAGCTAATAGAATGAAGCATTTTTATTTCAATATAATTACATCCAAGTTGACATCTTCAAAATGTCAATCAATCCAAGCCAAAAAAAAAGGAATCAAATTAAACAAAAACAATTAGTTATGGCTACATATCTTGGTTTTGTTTTGAGATTACATTTTTGCATTCCCAGGAGTCTGAATCCAACGCCAGCACATGTTCATCACCGATGCGATAGCTTTCCGCATAAACAGAGACTCCATATGCTTACAACTTCTACGTTTTGTGGGGAGCAACATTATGCAAGGAGAGGAAGACAAGAACATGTCGTCTCCGGGTCTAGATAAAAAGAGAAGAAAGGAACTAGGCATCTCTTGCATGTTGAACACCGAAGTCAGCGCCGTAGTCGCCGTACTCCGTCGTCCCTCGGATTCCGCTGCCCCTTTTCTTTCTCAAGAAGAGAGCTACGACACCCCTACAATTCAAGGCTTGAAATCTCTACGTGCTCTCATTTTCAATCCTCAGCAAGAATGGCGTAGCATAGACCCTTCCATATATATCTGCCCGTTCCTTGATGTGATACAAAGTGATGGTATTCCTGCTACAGCCACGAATGTTGCCCTCTCATCTATCCTTAAAGTACTCAATCACAAAATCTTTGATGTGAAAACACCTGGAGCTAGAGATGCTATCAATTCAGTCGTAACTGGGATTACCGGTTGTCGCCTGGAGAAAACGGATTCAGTATCTGAAGACGCTGTGATGATGAGAATTCTGCAGGTTTTGACAGGTATCATGAAACACGAGGCTTCAGTTTTGCTTGCAGATCATGCTGTTTGTACTATTGTCAATACGTGTTTCCATGTTGTTCAACAATCTGCAAGTAGGGGGGATTTACTTCAACGAAATGCCAGACACACAATGCAAGAATTGATACAGATTATATATTCGAGGTTGCCAGATGTCGAGGTAAAACCCAGCGAGGAATCAGAGTCTGATACTGAAGATGTGGATACGAGTAGTGATTTTGATTCCGGGTATGGTGTTCGTAGTGCAGTTGATATTTTTCACTTCCTTTGTTCGTTGCTTAACGTGATGGAAGTTGTAGAGACAGAAGGGTATACTTATCATACGGTTGATGAGAATGTTCAGCTTTTTGCCTTAGTTTTGATAAATTCTGCAATAGAGTTGAGTGGAGATTCCATCGGGGAGCATCCAAAGCTTTTAAGAATGATCCAAGATGATTTGTTTCACCATTTGATTCACTACGGGACATGCTCAAGTCCATTTGTGCTATCCATGATTTGCAGTACTGTTCTGAATACCTATCACTTTCTTCGTAGGTTGGAATTTTGATATTCGATAACTCTATAGTGCATGATATTCTAGTTTTATTTTTCATTACCTTAGAAATCCTAAACAAAGCAGGATGTCTCTGTGGTTGCAGGTTTATTCGTCTCCAGCTAGAAGCATTTTTTGGGTTTGTGTTGTTGAGAATTGCAACTTCTGCGCCCTCAATTCAACTCCAAGAAGTTGCAGTCGAAGGGATTATAAGTTTTTGCAGACAACCGACATTCCCAGTAGAAGCGTATGTGAACTATGATTCTGATCCCACCTTCCGAAATATATTTGAGGAAATAGGGAAATTGCTATGCAAGCTCTCATTTCCTGGAGCAAGTTCCTTGACCGCTATACAAGTCCAAGCCTTTGAAGGGTTGTTGATCCTGTTACATAACATTGCGGATAACATTGACAAGGAAGGTGACTCTAGTCCTTCTGGGCCATACCCTGTTGAAATTACTGAATACAGACCTTTCTGGGAAGACAAACCGAAAGATGACTTTGAGACATGGGTAGAATGCCTGAGAATGACGAAAGCGCAAAAAAGGAAGCTAGTACTTGCTGGGAACCATTTTAATGCAGACGAAAAGAAAGGTTTGGAGTATATGAATTATTGTCAATTGGTCTCTGACCCTCCAGATCCAAAAGCCTTGTCCATCTTCTTCCGCTACACACCTGGGCTTGACAAGAATACGATTGGTGATTTTCTTGGTGACCCTGACGAGTTTCACATTCGAGTTCTTAAGGAATTCACAGAAACGTTTGAATTTACAGGCATGATTCTTGACACTGCCCTCCGTACGTATCTTTCAACCTTCAGGTTGCCAGGGGAGTCCCAAAAAATCCAGAGGATCCTTGAAGCTTTCTCCGAGCAATTTCACGAACAACAATCTTCAGACATCTTTGCAAGCAAAGATGCAGTTTTAATCCTTTGTTACTCTTTTATTATGCTTAATACGGACCTGCACAATCCTCAAGTTAAGAAAAAGATGACAGAGGAGGAATTTATCAGGAACAATAGGGCAATCAATGCAGGGCAAGATCTCCCTAGAGAGTATCTCTCTGAGCTTTTCCACTCGATTGCAAGCAATCCAATCACACTTTCTGGTCAATCAAGTCCAGTTGAGATGAACCCAGGAAGATGGGTGGAACTGATTAATCGGTCCAAAATTGTTCAGCCCTTGATCCTCTGTAAGTTTGACCGTCGAATAGGGCGAGATATGTTTGCTCGCATTGCTGGTCCATCAGTAGCAGCTCTTTTCGCCTTCTTTGAGCATGCGGATGAAGATGAAGTGTTCCATGAGTGCATAGAAGGACTAATATCAGCAGCTAGGATAGCTCAATATGGTTTACACGATACTCTTGATGAACTCATTGCGTTATTCTCAAAATTCACCACTTTGTTAAATCCATATGCCTCCTCAGAAGAAACATTGTTCACCTTCAGCCATGATTTGAAGCCACGAATGGCTACTCTAGCAGTTTTCACCATAGCAAACAGTTTCACAGATTCCATTAGAGGTAGTTGGCGGTATGTTGTGGATTGTTTGCTGAAACTCAAAAGGCTTAAGCTCCTTCCCCAATCTGTGCTTGAATTTGATAGCAATTGTAATTCTCCATTTGAAAACTCTGAAAACATGAGAAACGAATCGGATGTGATTTTCCCGACCCATGACTCGAGATTTGGCAATCGTCAGAGTTCCAACATAATAAGTCGTTTCTCACATTTTCTATCAATAGATACGATGGAAGATTCAGTGGCACTTGGGTTGAATGAGTTTGAACAGAATCTGAAAATTATCAAACAATGTAGGATTGGTAGCATGTTCAGAAGTAGTAGCAACATACCTGATGATGGTTTACTAAACATTGGACGTTCTTTGATATTTGCAGCTGGCGGGAAAGGCCAAAAATTCAGCACACCACTTGATGAAGAGGAAACAGTTGGGTTCTGCTGGGATCTGATAGTTTCCATCACCTTGGTAAATAGTCACAGATTTCAGAACTTTTGGCCTTCATTCCATGATTATTTGCTAGGGGTTATTCAGTTTCCTTTGTTTTCCCCGATTCCATTTGCTGAGAAAGCCATTGTAGGGCTTTTCAAGGTATGTATTGAACTCCTTTCTACATTCAGAGCAGATAGAGCAGCAGAGGATCTGATTTTCAAGTCCATTAACTTAATGTGGAAACTTGATAAGGAAATTCTTGACACATGTGCCGAGAGCATAACTAGTTCAGTGAGCAAGATCCTCATCGAATTCCCTGCAAATTTGCAAACTCACCTTGGATGGAAATCAATCCTCCATTTATTATCCATTAGTGGCAGACATCCAGAAACATACAGTCAGGGGGTTGAGGCTCTGATCACGCTGATGTCAGAAAAAACCCATATTTCAAGAACAAATTATGCATATTGTGTGGATTGCGCATTTGGATTTGTTGCACTTAAGAATAGTCCACTTGAGAGGAATTTAGTTATATTGGACCTTCTGTCAGATTCCGTACACTTGTTGATCAAATGGTACAAAGAATTCTCAGACCCTGGAAGCAATTTTAGTTCAGCAAGCATTGCCAGCAATTCCTCCTCAGAGGATAACTCCAAACTTTTTGGTTCATCCAATCTTGCCTTCAATCTATTTGTGAAACTATGTGAGGCATTCAGGAAAACCAGCTTAGCTCGACGAGAAGAGATAAGAAACCATGCGATACAGTCACTTTGCAAAAGCTTAAACCTGGTTGATGAACTTGACCTACCCCCTACCAACTGCATCAGCTGTTTTAATCTTGTGGTGTTCGCCATGGTTGATGATCTCCATGAAAAAATGTTAGAGTACTCGAGACGTGAGAATGCTGAGAAGGAGATGAGAAGCATGGAAGGGACTCTGACAATTTCCATGGAGCTCATGACAGACGTGTACTTGCAGTTTCTAAAGCAGATAACAGCTAGTCCAGGGTTTAGGACATTTTGGCTTGGAGTGTTGAGAAGAATGGACACGTGCATGAAAGCTGATCTGGGTGAATATGGTGAAACCAAATTGCAGCAAGTGGTTCCATATTTATTGAAAAAGATGATCATGAAAATGAAGGAAGAGGAGATTTTGGTGCCAAATGAAGGTGACGATCTTTGGGACATCACATACATCCAAATACAATGGATAGCTCCTTCACTCAAGGAAGAGTTGTTTCCTGAAGTAGAATTCTAGATGTTCACTATTACGAATATGAATCCTTTAGTTCCTAGGTTGTAGTAGCCAAATGCAAAATTTCAGTCTGGGATAGGTTCTTGTTTGTTTGGGAACTTACGTCATGTGAAAAAGCTCATGACATTGTTCTCTTAGAACGAAATTGCAAAGCAAGAAAAAGATAAAAAGATTTACTTCTACCATTGCAAATTGCCTTAAAGCACGATGTTAGTTGATGTAATGTACTTGCATGCTTATTACAAATACTTTTCTTGGTTTTCTCGTTCAAATTTATCTAAAAATACTCTATACAGGATATTTTTGACATTTCTCTTAAAGTTAGACAACATTTAATTACTTTTTCAGTTTTTAAATAATTTATCAGTTAAGTTACATAATTTGATTCAAATAAAGATAATAAAGTGATCTAATAAATAATCTCAGTCAATGGGCTGAAGCCTAGGTGAAAAATGGATTCCAATCAGTGTAGATCAGACACATATCGGGTTTGTGATGGGGAAACCCGATATAGAAGCTATATATAAAGATTAAGCTCTCCTACAGTTGGTCATGTCATTCGTAAGCATACGGAATCTCTGATTTGTTAAGAGAACTTATGTATTGAGAATATTGTATAAAGGCGTTAACTATGATCTGATGAGGAGTTTGCGTGAAGGTCTTGGTTGATTGAAGCTCGTTTTAGCATTGAAAACCACCTCAAAAGTGTGATGGAATCGAAAACAGATATTTCTACATTTACTTCATTTATTTTCATTTCACGTAGGATCCGGGACACTTAATAAGGCTTATGCTACGTGTTATACATGGTATCAGAGTAGTTATATGATCAGGTGGTTAAAAATGAAGTTTTTTTTTGTCCATTAAGGCTTTTTTAATCCATTTTTTGACTTTTTTTACGTACATGAATGTGTGAAAGTCGTGTACATGAAGTTAGTTACAAAAAACAAGTTGAAAATTGGCCATAAAGCGTGAAAAAGGCTTTGGAGTTGTCGAAAATTGTCCTCACCATCAACAGTGACAGAGAACGTCGGGCGTGTCTTGTACACCTGCCCAACTTGTGAACAGTGCAGGCGAAGAGGCAATTTGATAGGCATGTGTGCTGCACATGCCAACTAGATGACAACACTTGACTTCACCATGTTTTGGCCGCCAGTGCACGTGCTACACACGACATGAATTCCCACGAGTAGCGTCAGGACGAATGCACCCACCAGTTGTCCTGACATGTTGTGAAAGCGGGTGCGGAAGTGTGGTTGTTATGTGTGTCATATAGGATCGGCGCATCTGCGTGTATAGTCACATGAGCCACAAACTCCAACAATGGTCTAGCATGTCGATGCGTGTATGGTTCGTGCAGCGCACGGGTTAGACGCATATGGTGGGCTGTTTGGGACTGCATGCACTCTCACTCAACGCACACTACTGACATCATAGTGGTGTCAAACTGACACCAGTGTATAGTAATATGTTGACATCAACGCTATAGTATTGCTGACGTTAGCACCAAAGGAAAAATTTTAAAAATTCAAAATTTTGATAAAAGTGCCTTAGGGTATTTTGGGTTAATTTTTGGGTTGGGAAAATTTATAAAGTAATCTTTTCAATTTTTCTAGATTAATTACGCTGGTGATTTTATTCCGAAAAAGAATTTAAAGCATTTTAAAGCTATTTTTGATCAAAATTTTGTGCTTTGAACTAACATAAGGGAGACATGTAAGGTTTCGTGTCTCATGTGGTAGGTTTGGTGTCTGATACAACACAATAGTCGCTCTGAATAATTTTTTTTGTTATAAAAGTTTTGAATAAAGTTTAAAGACAATATTTTCAGCACTTGTACGTGATAATTTGACACTTTATTTAGTTTCCGCATTTTGTTGGTGATACATTTTCATATACGATATGACCATGTAGTATGTGAGGATAACATAAGGATGTATTCCTTATATTTGTGGACCCTTTGGGGTACTGATAAGGATGTAGTGTAGCACCCCACTCCCGCAAGACCCGAACTCGATATCGATGGTGATATCCGAGCCCGTGTCTCATGAGGGTGGTATGCTAGAGCAGTCAAAACAGTTTAGAAACTCGGTAATACATTTTTTTCTTTTTGAAAACAATCGAGT
>JANZLF010000008.1:34240987-34257060 GCA_026546835.1 Erythroxylum foetidum | reverse complement strand
AATTTAGTGAGAAAGAAAATGGAAGGAATCAAACAAGGAAGGAGATCACGATGGAGGAGAAGAATAATAAGGAAAAGACCAATTTTTCTTTCAAAGGGAGAGGGTGTCGCGAAAGCAATTTCAAATACTAAGGGTTTATAAACTAAGAATTTATGACTTAAGGCATGTTTGGCAATTCATTTGCCACATGCCCACTTCTTAAGGTCTAAAAATCCAATTCTTATTCTAATTTTCTCCCAATTTTGCAATGGCTCTAACAATAAATCCTAAAATCATAACTCTAATATTCTCGTGCCATTTGTCAATCAATCTTGGACCCAGAATCCAATTAATCAGCCATTATGTCATTTTTTCGGTCCAAACATGAAGCTCTGAAAATTTCAGAAAAATTCCTAAAAATCCTCAAAAATATAAAACATCTGATCATACATTCCGATTCCATTTTTCAAACCTTTAGAAATCATTTTTCACTCCAATTCTATACCCAAGCACATTCTATACAAAAATCACATAATTTCCAATTAACACAATAATATCGAATATGTCATACGTGCATGTATACTCATTTGCTTGTGCAACAATAAGCATTTATCAATAAATATAGAGGATAAAATGCATAACATGCCAAAATATGAATGCACAAGGCTAACCTATGCCGAATTACCAATATGCCCATCACATCGGTAACGAGATGTTACAAAAGGGGCTTCCATTTGAGCTAAGGATCTCTTCATTTGGTGAAGAATCAAGGTAAGATCATTTTGAATCTTTTGGATTTTTGGAGGGCTTCTAGTTCATGGAGTTTAGAAAATATTTGGGTTTAAGTATTCTAGAATCAATTTTAGTGATTTTTGCATTATGGGATTTTCAATTGGATTCCTATTGGGGGATAATTTGGATATTTTGAGATCATATGAGGTTAGAAAAGAGATGATGAGAAATTGAGTTATGATATAAAGTAACTAAGTGTTTTTGAGGTGTAAGCTTATGAATAAGCTAGACACATACAAAGGGTAAAGATTGAAAGGAGAATTTAGAAAGATTATGTACAAATGAAGTGTAAAGCTAAGTTAAATTAGACACATATGAATTATGAAATGGGAATGAGCATAATATGTGTTCTAGAATATATGCCCGGGATTGTCATTAAGCATGCATTATGCATAGTCCATTTATACAATTGTTTATAAATAAATGTTTATACGTGTTCAATTATTGATGAGTGTGCAATGTGTGTCTTACGTAAATGGGTTGAGCAGATCAAGTGTCCGCATTCAGGTGCTCCCAGAATTGAAAAGCAAATGCTAATCTGGAGCGTATTGTGAATAAACCAAAATGGTCTCACTTTATTGTTCGTTATTTAAAATTTTGTATTATATGACTATTGAATGATTATGCAGATGTGATTGCTTATGTTGGTTCCGGACAGAAGGTCCAATGATTGTGATGTTTGATTTGGATATTGAAGTGTTACCTGAATGTGAATTGGATCAACTAAGTGTATTGAAGTGATTGCTAAGTGTGTTCTGAATGTGTAATTGCATCCAAGTGAAAGTGTGAATTCACAACTATTTGTTGAATTCCGGACTACGGTCCGATGATAAGCAAATATGCATTATAAACTCTTTATTTGAGTGAATGTTCCCTGATACATGTTTCAATTAATAATTCCAACATGCCAATACTAGATTAATACTTTATAAAAATCCATTCCGAACATATTAAGAATTGTAATGAACACACATACGAGTTCACCACTCATCAAGATTATGGTTCTTAATAAGCGAATGCTTAAGTTGTATGTTTCAAGATAAAAGTAACGACCTACTTTATTCTTGAAAACATACTTGGTTCCAGATTCATTTAATAGTGCCATTATCGATAGACGACTACTATCATGATAAGAAACTCATCATTCTATTTAAGTAAACTCGTTTACTTATATTGAGAAAAATCGCAACACTACAGTCTAAACCATAATCAAGCGACAAACTTGATTATTCAACTGTGATTGCTGATTGGAAGGTTTCGTCGTGGCGAACTTTTCCCTAAAGATTTAATCAGTCATCTTCAGCTTTTGCCACGACAAAAACATTACCTTCACTATGTTGAACTTTTCCCAAAATGTTTCTTTAATAAATATGCAGGTTTTGCCGCGGGGAAATGTCTATGTCACCGCGACGAACTTGCCTGATCGACTCCATTGACTTATTGACCTATGCTCTTTTGCTTCACTCCTTAGTTTTACTTCTTGAATCTCCTACAATTACAAATAGTAGTTTGCAGTATCAATTGTCCCATGAAAATAACTTAGCACAATTACTAATTATTTGAAACGATTTTACCCTCAAACTAAATTAATTCAAGACTAGCACTTAAGGATAAAATTAAGCACAAAATATAAAAATAAGAGCCAAGAAGTATGACAAAAAACCCTGAAATTGTCACCAATTGTTATAAAAAACTTGGGTTCAATCAACAGAATATTAGGAATATGATAAAATAAGAGAAAGATCGTAGAATTTGTAGTAATACAACCTTAATTAAAGTCATAAATTAAGGAAACTATAGTTTTTCGTTGATGGAATAAGAAATTGGACCTCAAAATGTGAACTTAAATATAAGTGATATCTAAGGGAAGTTCCTAGAACCACAGGCTGATAGAATTGGTATATGTTTCAAACTAGAGGAGAGCTTTTAAATGGTTACTATGAAGGGTCCAAGAGGAAAAAAAATAATCCGAATTCCTAGAATAGACTAACATCTTAGCATAGAACACTAAAAGGTTTAATGGCCCTAATAAATAACATATTTTGATGGATTTTGTTAAAGAGAATAGGCCTTTCATCATTTTCCTTTTAGAGACAAAAAATAGTAATCATGTATGATCCCCAAGTTGTGGAAATTTTGCCACTAATGATGGAAGAACAACTAATTCATCTACGAGCTAAAAATAGAGGGCAACAATACAAGGTTTCAGCTAACTTTTGTGTATAATTTTAATTTTTTCTTTTCAAAGATGTTCTTTATTGAGTAGGATAAAGCAATTAAGGGACATAATGAATTAAACTTAGTTGATTATTTATAATTTCAACAACATGATGGATTTGATAGAAGTAAAAGGCAATTTTAGCAATTAAAGTCACAAAAATGAATTTCTAGACTTTTGAATCAATGCATAAGCAGTGGATCTGAAAATGAAGCATTATTTTAGATGTGGAACAATAAAAAGAGGATAGGTATTTTATGTGGAAAAAGCTAGATAGAAATTTAGTGAATAGTCACTTGTTCAAAACATGTTCAAGGTAAAAGTTAGAAGTTTTCGCTTTCATGTTAATAATAATCTACTTGAGACGTAAGGATTTAAAGAAGCTTGGATCAGGGACATTTAAATAAATGTCAATGGGATCAATATGCTCAAATGCATAAAAGACTATAAGCCTTAAGGGAAGAATTGAAAGCTATCAACTACAAGAACATGTTACACACTAAAAGAGAATTTGAATAGGATAAGGTTAAGTTAGAACTTATTCAAAAGGCATTATATGAAAATCCTCAAGAGAAATTATTACAAGAGAAGGAGAAAAGGGCAATTATGCGTTACAATATCACTAGTAAGAGTAACATTTGATTAATCAAGCAAAGATCTAGAGTCTTATGGTTAACTAATATGGACAAAATTACACAATTATTTTATAGATCTATTTAAAAAAAACAATTAAAAATTCTCTTCATTTAGATCAAAAGATGATAAAGTTCTAAATTCTAAAAAGGAGCTACACAATCAAATGCTCAAGTTCTTTACTAATTCAATTGGATCAGTTATAGAGGCTGCTTTAATAGTGGCCACTCTCAAATATTTCATTGAAGATCAAATTCTTAAGCATTTATTGAATAATCCAACAAAATATATTGAAGCTTTTAAAATAAAAAATGATCATTTTCTCCATAAACCCTAACAAAGCTTTAGGACTAGATGGTTTCAATGAAATTTTTTTCTTAAAAAATATCAACATTAGAGTTCTTAGAGAATGGAAAGATGCTAAAGGAGCTTAACAAAACCTATATTTGCCTTATTCATAAAGTACATTCTCCAAACACTATAAAAGATAATCGTCTGATTTCTTATTTCAATTCCATATATAAGTTGTTTGTAAAGATTCTAGCTAAATGATTAAAACTAGCACTGAACCACTTTGTGGACTCTATCCAAGGAATTTACATCAATAGGAAATCAATAGGGGACAATATCCTTATGGAACATGAGCTTCTCAAAAATTGATCAAGCAATAAATGTTATAAGAAATGTTTCATAAAGATAGATTTCTATAACACTCACAACTTCCTGGATTGGAATTTTATGCTTAATATATTACAAGCTTTTGGTTTTCTCAATCTTTTTAATTAATGGATCTCTCAATACTTCAAAAATGTTTTATATGGAATTCTAGTCAATGATGAGCCTACCAATTTAGTAAAAGGTGCAAGAAATCTAAGATAAGGGGATCTTATATTCCTTATCTATTTACACTAGTAATGTAAGTATTAAATAAATTAAGGAAGAATATGATTAGAAGGGACTGGATTTTTAGGTTCCATTCTATATGTAAAAGAGTGGAAACTTTAAGTTTCTCTTTTATTGATTACTTAATTTCTTTTCAAAAATAGACCCCAGATGCATAAGTTTACTAATGACAACTTTAAACACTTTCAAATCCTTATTGAGGCTTGATATAAACAAAAAGTTGCGGGTTAGTTTGCTAACTTAACAAGGACCAAGATTTCCAAGTCTCTTATCTATTGTTTAGGAGTCCAAACAATAACTACAAAGATCTACTTGTAGAGACTTTAAACCACTACTAGAGAAGATCAAGGTAAGAATATCCAGTTGGACAAATAGAATATCCTCACCCTAATAAAGAGAATCCAACTTATCAAAGTTGTCCTTAATAATTTACATGTTTATTCATGCTCATATAACTTGGTTTTAAGAATATTTGTAAAAACTTAGAACAAATGATGAGAAGGTTCTTACGAGAAGAAATTATGAAAAGGAAATATATGGTAAAGTTTAGGTGGATTGAGATCTGCAACATTCAAAAGGAGGCAGAACTAGGCATTCTACTAGTTAAAGTTAACAATCAAATTATAATGCTAAAGAGATTTTAAAGAATCCTAGTCAATTAAAACTCTCTATAGCTGAGATGGATTGATCAATATTTCATAAATGACCAAACCCTATATCTATTCCAACACAAAACTAAATGTTATATCCCTTTTTTAACTTATTCTGACTTAAAGGATAAGTTTAAAGGTGAATTTGAATACTTGATTGGAAATGGAAATAAAAATGCCCTTTTGGTATAATAGTTAGTCTTATTTAGGACCATTTAATGAGGTTCAAGAGCTAAATTTTCTAAAGAGTTCTTTACCAAAAGATGCCATAGTTCAATAGGCTCTAACTACTTATCAAAATGTACTTACAAATTTGAATTATGCTAAGCTATTTCATTACAATTAATAATAGAAAAGAAGGATTAGATTAGATGGAAAAGAGATAACTAGGAAGCATTTACAAATAAATCATGCAAAGAGCTCCAAGAGCCAGAAACATTTGGTTTTATGGCATAAAATAGTCTAGCACACTGAATTTCCTAGAGCTTCAATTGTGTTATAACTTACAATAAATGAGAAATTAAGTATTTGTGGCTTGTAATGAAAGAGAAATTAAGTACAGTCTCAAGTTTATAGAAATTCCATTGGGTTTTAAATAGGTGTGTACTAAGCAATCAAAAGGAAGAAATAGTAATTCATTTATTTTTTAAATGTCAATACTCATATAGCATATGGTAACAAATCAAAGACTAAATGATACTGCATTCCCATCCTCCACTTGGCTAGACCTTAAATAATGATGTAGCTTATACCATGAAAAGAAAGTTGTTGAGTGGATAGTGGCAAAGCTAGCTTTAAGCTACACAGTTTACCTCATATGGCTAGAGAGACTTCACAAAGGAATCAACTGATGCATCAAGGTTAACTACCACAACAATTAATTTCATAAATGAACAATTAACAACTCATAAAAGACAACTAGAATTTAGTCATGAAATAACTCTTAAATGGACAATTCAATATCTTCACATACAAAATAATTCAGTTTAAATAAAGAAACTAAATCAATGATGTTTAACGAAGACAACTACTACGCAGGCAACTGGACAATTGATTCATCTATGAAACATGCTCTCAGCACTAGATAAACTGAATCGTACAAGCCAATGACATATGCTAGTAATAATAACACTCAAAGGAACATAAGAGTAAGGTAGCTCATATCTTCTTCTCTATAATGGATTCAAGAAGTTACATGAAAAGCCAATTTCTAGGAGTGAGAAAATTTTTTAGCTTAGAGGCTCGACATGTAGGCCTTGATCATCATCTCCATGAGCATATTGGTTTCAGAGATAAAAAATATCAGTAAAGTGTGAAATGTGGCTATTTTCAAGGGAATAAAAAATGTAGGTTATAAGGAGTTGAATTTTAGGCTTTGCTTCTGTAATTTTCTAAAGAAAGTGGACTCTTTTATAACCATAAGTTTTGTTCAATGTGAATGAATTATTTTAACTTCAAAATTATTATATAGATTGATCATAACTTTCTTATCCTAACCTCGATTAAGATGATTCAAATGAATGTGTAAAGCTAAGAGAGATAATTTTATTTTAAACTTATGATTAAATATAAACTAAGAGGGAAAATTTTTATATATAGGAAAGCCTAATTTCTAAATATTTTTCATATTCTCTTATTTTAAACTTAGGATTAGTTACCAAAGGGGAGAGAAATAATTTACAGGAGTATAAAGTATAAATTTTCAAGAGAAAAAAAATCAAAATTATCCTAAAAACTCAAAGATTACGTCAAAATATCAAGATCAACTTTGGAACTATTTATATTTTTAGTTTCTTTCGTTTCTTTATTGCTCTTATTAATGTGAACATGATGAGTGGTTGATTAGTTTATATGTTTAGATAGGAAAGAACCCTATTACTTTTTCTACATAAATTGATTTAATTTTATTTATAATATAAATTTATATCTATGAATTATCTTTGATTATTCTTAATATGGATTTATTTATGATGACATTTAGAAATGATTTAAATTCATCTGCAGAAACCCTAAGAGAGCCTACTTGTGGGTGGACTATGACTTAGATGGAATAGGTTGAATAAGATGCTAGAGATAGAACTACATGATCTCTTTGGTGGTACTATAAAAACATTAATGAAATTTTTTAGACCTTAATGCACTCAATATGTGTGGTTGGTTGAATAATATAGTTTGAAAAGTTGTATCATGAGTTTGTTAATGCATTGGTTGATAAATATGCAATATGATCTAATAATGCTATTGTTACTAGTTTTTGTAGCAACTAGCTTTTGTTTTTAACAACTATTTAGGTAAACCATATATGAGTTATAAGAGGATTAATTTGCATACTAAAATATTTTTGAGTTCTTTAGCGTAAACGATCTACAAACCTTTTAGTTTAGTGTGAACTCTTACAACACCACTTGATTTCCGGCTCAAGCTACCCTTACAATAGATTTGTTTTCCGGCACAAATCCTACCTCACAAGTGACTTTTCACTAATCACTCAACTCACAATAATAATGAGATAAAGATGAAAGAACAATGCTCAATACAGATTTGAAACAAGCTAAGAGCAATATAGAGCAAGTTTGGAACAATAGTGGAATTCTTTAGCTTTTTGGACTTCAGTACTTTGATCCCTTGATTTTCCACTATTTATCTGGAGACTAGAGATGAATATAGCCGTTGTAAATCCTCTTCTAGCCGTTGCATGATTTCTTATGGACGTTGCTTGATTTCTTCCTTTCCATTTAGGAACGATTCGGACACATCTTGTTTAGCTCTACCTGATAGTCGACTAGTCGAGCTATTATAGTCGAATAGTATCAACGTTTTTCGCTGCAGGTTTCATCTCCGCTCTTTGATCAGTCGACTCGTGCCATGATAGTCGACTAGTGCTCCTATCGACTTGACTTGTAACATCTTAGTCGACTTGTTTCAAGCCACATCTGATGATCCTTAATTTATTAGTCGACTTGTGCTGACTCCAACGGATATATTTGTTCGGATCTTCCCATAATCTTCATGTTTAAGTCTCTATCATGTTGAAGATTACTTCCTTCTTGATTTTACCATGATTTATAATGCTTTCTAGATTTATTTCAATCCAAAACACCTGAAATAATTTCTTAACAAATTCTATATATTTTATTTTTATCAAAACATAAGTGGGATTTAATTTGTCAACCACCATTGGTCCAACAAAACTCTCCCCTTCTATCCTATTTTATTCCATCCTATTATAAACCCTCCTCCCAAATTATAGAATAATATTACATTTATTCCATTTCATTAATAACTACCCAACCAAACATAGACTAAAACTCTACTTTGAGTGGGAATACTTTTTTCAACTTGCCTAAAGTAATAATTTAATAACAATCAATCTAAATAAGGCCATTTTTCACACATTTTAAGGAGGTTACCATCACGATGTCAAATACCTTAACCATTTCTTTTCATTTCTCTAAATCCGTTTGTTTTTCTTATATGCCTAATTTAGTTTTGATTTTCTTATATATCTTGATGAAGCAGATTATCGGGTCGATATGGCTTGTTGGCTCAAGATTTATGGATTTCATACACTAGAAGGTACCCCTTCTATTTCTTTCCTTTTTCTGTTGTTTTTAGTCTTAATTTTTTTAATTTGTCTTTTTGCTTTGTCGATTAATGATTGTTGTTATATCTATACAATTATAGTTATTCATCAGTGGGAAAAAGTAAACAATTTTAGCACTGAATGTTGAAGTACTCATATTAAATTATTTTTTTTGAATAATCGATTATAAAAGTTCAATATACAATACTCTGTTGGGAGTAAGTTTTTATTGATGGAAGAAAACTTCCAGCTTTATCACAGGACTCCTCATAATTATGGAATAAGGTGAACTATTTTAGTTGGAATAGGAATACCCAACTCGTTGTTAGAGCAAGTTTTAAATGCTTTTGGCTCATTAAGTGGTGGGTTGATAGAAACAGTTATGCTTGGGTTTTGACAGCATCAGAGTGACCATAATTGATAGACCTTATACGTACAAAAGAATAATCTATATTGAAGTTACAATTTTGATGGGGAAAAGGTGTTGTTTGATTGGAAGTTATTGAGCATGCCTTTAGGGGAAGTGATTCCAACAAAGGAATGAGAAAACCTAATTCATCCTGTCCCAAAATGTGGGATGTCGCAGTATAGCCGTCACGTAGTTGTTTTTGTATTTTGTTGTTTCATACCTTCGTGTTATTTTTTTTCTCTATAAGCTTGAGTTGACTAGTTAAAATACTTGATTATTTTGTAAACTTCATTTCTTAAGACTCAACTCATGATTCCATTTTATAACTACCTTTAATGTGGCTTTCTTACATGGATAAATTTGGATGCTGCAAATATAAGGCATGAAGCCTAGACAAGATGGTTACCTCCTAATGAAATTCAAGCAATCGTATGTAACCATATATTTTTTCCCATTATTATTAAACTAGTGCATTTTCCCAAAAGCAAGTACTTAGTTCTATTACTCCTACCTTATGTAAAATCTATGATCTCGACTCCTATAGGAGCATGTTGTGAGTGTTGGGAAATAGGGTCGGGATTTGATCTCAACTATAGCAAAATAATTACAAAACTTTATAACAACCTTTAATATCCTAAAAACCAAGATCTCTTTAATTCTATAAAATGATTAACACAAATCATAATAAAGCATAAACTTAATTCGTCCCTTATTTCGAAGGTTAATCTTTATCATGTTGTATCCCTCAAACTATTTTTGAAATTGATTTGTTTCAACTACTGTAGCCACAAAAATGTCCAACCTCTAACAATATTTAAAGAATGAGTTAAGAGAGCTCTGTAACTATTATAGAAAGGGTTAAGCAAGAAGTGCTAGTTGCATAAAGCTTAAGCCTATTTATAATAAGCTTTGGATGTTTTGGTAATTTATTGAAATTAAATTTTAATTTTATTTAAACTTTAATTAGAATTACAAATAATTCTAATTAAATACCAATTATGCCTAAATTAAATTCAATATCTCATATTGATCCTTATTTATTAAATATCTTATATTTAATAATAAAGTTTCTCAAACTTTACATTCAAGTCCAACTTGATTAAATTAACTTTGCTCTTTTCAACACGTTCTTTATATGAGACCCATTAGATTCCTAAATACATTGGCAATGATTATAAAATCTATTTTAATTCATAATTAAAATTAGATAAATTAAATCTCCTTTTAATTTATCTTTAATTCTCTAATTAAACAATTTATAATCATAGATCAAGATTACGTATAGTAATGTTCCATGACCACCCAAATATTTAAGAATGTCAAAGTGGTTTTGACTAACCTTTTTATGTATGATTTTTTTATATAATTCAATCCTTTCATCATACAATGTTCTAATTAGAAATAAAGCATGAAATTAATATTTGCCCTATTTTGGGTCCAATTATATTAGTTCTCTGCCATTAGCTGTTGATTCAATTAATGACATTTGTAAACTATTTACAAAAGTCGTTCCACTTGGCCAAGGATTTCCTAAATTAACGCTAATCGAGAACAACAAAAAATTCTCCCTAATTACTTTAGGGTGATGAATCCTATCTTGATCGCACAACTACCTCCATATATTTCATGCTACATCCAGTGACTACCAATTAAACAATCCATGAGTAAATAGGTCATAAGTAGTATCAAAACATAGCAATCTCTATACAAGATAACTTTGGTGACCTCAATTCAAATAATCACTGATACAATAATCATATCGAGAATTCCATAAACATACAAGTAATGTTTCAAATGGATTTATCATGTTGGGTTTGTTCAGTGAACTTGTTCTCTAACAGGCACCCATACGTATCTCTATACCTTAGCCTATGAGATCAACTACTTCCTTTATAAGGAAAAACAAAATGTGTGCTAGTCTTTTTTTACATTCTGTTAATGTCTAATCTTAATAGAACAATGACTAGGAACATTTAGGAATAATACATAAATGCAATATGAATTTCATAATTATAAATTCATTTGCAATGTACAATGATCCCATAGAATTTATCATATACATATAAGTATGTATAAGACAAAGAATGCCTTTTAATAATTTTTAGAGCGATTGGTTATAAGGCATAACCAATAGTGAGTTTGGATTGATATTTATTCCTTACATGAGTGAAAATTTCATGTTTTCTTGTACTTTGACTTACATTGCTACACGGATAAGGAGAATCTGTAACATGATTCATCTTTATTCATTTATTACAAAAGATACCATAGGCATATGATTGTATGTTTGCTATTCTTCTAGTTCTATTTTTCTTTAGGATAAATTTCTAAAACTTGATAACTTCTAGCCCAGCCATTTTCATATTTTTAATACTTTAATGCTCTAGATTTACCTAAAAAGTGGCTAATGTATGTAGTAATTGATTTTTGTTAAATAAGGAATGGATTGCTTGGTTTGATAATTTTTGATAAGGGGTACAAAGCTTCACCATGTATGTTTATATTTTTAGCAACTTTTGTCTGACTATGTCATTTTATGATATTGGTTTTGGTATAATGTACTAGGTGGCACAATCATGTTATTTGACCTTAAAAAGCTTACAAACTTTAGTAAAGTTCGAAATGGATGGAAAGATATGAACACGTAAAAGTGGTTTTCTATGGTTTCTTGGTGAAGTGACATCGATCTGTACTTTTTTGAATTAGTTGACAACTTTTTTGGTATATTTAATTAGAGCCAAATACTTATTGTTTTAATACTCACAAAATTTTTATTTGATTTTAATCAAGCTTTTTGGATGATAATTGGCATAGATTACACTAGGTAGTCATTCGATTTATGCTTTAATTTTTTTATGATATGAGCATTTATAATTTATAAACTGGTCTTTTTATTTATTGTTTGTCTATAAGAATTTTTAAAGTTATCATTAATATAAAGAATATTCTTTTTGATGGTATAATTTAATGATATTTATATAATTTTACTTTTTATATATAATGTTAGATATTTTGAATTAATAATATTTTTATACAATTTATTTGTATAATAAATTCACAATAAAAATATATTGATAATTATATACAAAACATATTGATCAAAAAATCTAGCTAAAAAAATTTGGCTATGTTTCAAACAAGTAGCCAAAAATATTTGGCTATGTTTCTAAAAACATAGCTAAAACTATTTGGCTACATTTCTTAAAATGTAGCTAAAAATGTTTGGGCTACTATTGTGAAAGAGTAAGCATTTAGTTACGAAAAATGTAGCAAAAAGCTATTGGCCACAAATTTTGAAAATGTCGCTTATAGTTTTCCGTTATGAATCTTTGGTGACATTTTGTGCAACAAAACAGGAAAGTAGCTAAAAACTATAGGCGATGTTTTTTAGACATTTAGCTATGTTTTTTTCGTAGTTAAAAATCAACTTTGTTGTAATGATATTATATGATTATTAATAAAACAAAGACATTTTTTTTACATTAAATAGGTTTTTCTAACATTCATTTGTAGCATTAACTTTACCGGTAAAAGAGTTGTAACCAAATTTTGTTTCATTAAGTAAGTTCTTGAAATTCTTCAAATAACCCTTAATATATTATACTTATTCTTCAATTGAACATCAATATACTCATTAAAAAATTTTCGAACACTTGCCTTAATATTTTCCTAACTAGATTTGGAAAATATAGTAGTTGCTCGATTTTTCTTCTTCACTTCTTCAACAATCAAGGAGATTAAATACATCTCCATGGAATCATTCTATACCCATGTTTTTCATTCATTTCTACACAGTCATTGGATTGAGTGGTTTGCTGCCATCATTTTCTTAACATGACAGTTCAGTAGCCTGTAAATAAGTCACTAATTGTAAGATAATAAGAAGAAATTAATTGATCAAATTAAGAAAACCAAGTTAAATAATGTCTTTTTTGGTACAAACTTTCAATAAAATATGGAATGATGAAATTTCTTGAATCGTAAATTAAATCCAACAGTTTGTCCTGTAAGAAGGTGAACTGCTTGTCTTCTTATGGAATCACCCTTGTCCCCTCTTCTACTTTTTCTTCTCGAATAGATACTTCCTTATAATATTTAAGCTCTATATCCTCGGTCATTTGTTCCTCATCTTTTTCTTAAATTGCGACTTTACTTGTGAATTCGTCCTTTGTTTCCTTGTCACACTGAGGTATTAATGGGCTCTAATAGTGTGTTGTATCTGGCTTAATGTCTTCGATCAGATAAAAACTCTATTGGAATACTCATTGGGTGGCTTCACCATTGGCAAGATCTTCCATGAAAGATCCAAATGAAGCGTAATCGTGCAATGCATCAGTATAAGAGTTGTTCCATTTTGAATTATCATTATGTTCATAGAGTGTATTATGAGACCAACTTCTCAAACAATATGGATTCTCCCACATATAATCTGGTGCCTGAAATTGAAAATTATGGTGGTTACCCCACAAATGTCATAACACAAGATGAATGTCAGTTATGCATCCGTGTCACTTAGAGAACTCCCTACATTCCTTACTAACAATGCATTGGAATGTTGCTCAACTTGAGCCCCCAAGTTATGAAGAGGAGAGGAGTGGTTTGTTATGAATTTATCAAATTTGGCTTGAATCCTCCTCTCACTTTCCCACTTATCAAACTTTTCTATTAATTTGTCAAACTTGGAGGTTATCTTGTCTGTTATGCTACTGAACTTTGACTTAAAAGATTTTGACTCCAAGGATCCAAGCCTATCCTGTTTGAAACTCTGTGGATCTTATGCTCTCATGTTATTACCTGCATTGTTAATCCATGAATAATTTGGGTGGTAATGCCACCCAATATTATATATTCTATAGAAACTCCCATTCATTTTGTAATGCCTTCTGGGTTGGAAGAAAAAAATTTGCACATTACTCAGGTTGAACTTCTTGTAATTTTTTTATGTTTAAGTACCTACACTCACATAAGAAAATTATCAAATCTTTAAATCAAAGGAATTCAAATTGTCACAATGCTAAAAGTTTTAACAAGTTTTACATAATAATAAAACTCTTAATATTGCAAGTATATATCGTGTCTTGTATTATCAAAAAGTATCATTCCCACAAGGACTAGTAGACACCTTAATAACTTGGAAAGAATGTTGTCTAATCTATTAAGAATTGATTTGAATTAAAATAAATAACTGAAATGAAAGCAAATAATAAAACAAAACAAGTAAACAATTTGATAATTACTTTCATAATTAAGATCTCTATTCAATTGTTCATTAATCTAATAATTGTAGGTCTATTAAGTTACCAAGTGTCGTTACACACCTTAACAGGTATAACTTGATTCTCTCTCTCAATTTATTACTACGTATAAGCATCACAAATATCATAAATATTCATCAATATATTGAATTCAACAAGAAATAAGGTTCACAGAAAAAATTCAAGAATAATTCCTAATAAGGATCTAAAAACCTATAATCATGTTAAACATCACAGTAATCCAAATATATATTTAAGACAATGAAAGAATTAAAGGGAAAAGAAAGAAAAACTAGCTTGTGTCTTAATAAGGAAATCTTGAATTCTATTAAGCCCTTCTTGATATCTCTTCTTTAATTTGCTTTGTTGTAATGGTTGCTACCTCTTTTTGTTATTTTTCATGTTCTTTTATATTGCTTAAGGGTTCTAGGATTATGTCCAAGGTTTCCTCACTTTGTTCGGTTATAAAAACTAGCAGGTTAAGACTGCGCACATGCGCAGTGAAAATGCCCAGTGAATTTATACGCAGGGCAAATTTTTACGTCATAGTTAAATAATAAATAATATCAAAATGTAATGAAATAAGCATTGGTTGGAAGATGAAATAAGATGAAATAACTTTCTTTAAGATACATTTAAAATAGTTTATATGTCTACTATTTACATATGCAGTATAAAGATGTCTTAATCTATAAGTTTTTTAATTTATCTTTCATAGAATTTCCTAGTCTCAAAGTTACTTCTTTGAGATCGTTGGTCATCTTTATCATTCGACTAGTTTCATACATCTCAATGTAGCGAAATTCATATGAACTATTATGTACCTTTTTATTCCGTGCATGGTATCCCATAAGTAATTCATCTAGCTCATTTTGATGACCAAATGTCTTCTTTATGGCATTTTTCAAATATCTTTTGCGCATGAAATAGCTAGAATTCATATCTGTCATTAAAATAATCAAATTAGTCTACAAATGTCAAAATTATTTCACAATTTTATTGAGAAGCAAGAATAAGGCAAAGGTTGGAGTGGAAGAATGCAGCAGAGAATAAGGAGGGAACCTATAAAAAATGGTGTGTAAAGATAAAGACACAGTTTTGTTGAAATTATAAATTGAAAATTTTGGAATAAAAAAAGTAATGGACAAAAGAATCGATTACTGACCTGAATGGTTGTTCTTTGTTTGTTGAAATAGAAGAGGTAACCTTGACTGTTGTTATCTTTCTTGTAGCACCCCCTTACCATAGGATATAAATCGGGATGCCCGTAGGTCATTCCGATACATATCCTACGATAAAAGTGAACTACGAACAATCACTACTATACCTTACATGACATCAAATCAAAAAGCATAAATAATGAAAATTACTAATTTTTGAAACCATAAACTTTCTCATTTCATATCATCAAAACAGTAATTACACAACTGTCTGTTTTTCATTGTCTGTACAATATTCCAAAAGAAATCTAGTACAAAAGCCTAACTAGGTCATCCCCAAAAGATCCCAGCTGACCGACCTGTATTCCATGACTTCTCTTGCTAACTCGATCTAT
Organism: Erythroxylum foetidum; assembly: GCA_026546835.1. Taxonomy (NCBI): domain Eukaryota; kingdom Viridiplantae; phylum Streptophyta; class Magnoliopsida; order Malpighiales; family Erythroxylaceae; genus Erythroxylum; species Erythroxylum foetidum. The sequence continues at coordinate 34,241,083 of JANZLF010000008.1, read as the reverse complement.
ACGGCAAGAAAAGTCTCTTTGGAGCTAGGAGTCTACTCTCTCGGTCCTGAAAAATAATTTGCAATTTTGGGTGAGTTTGCGAACTCAGTGAGGAAC
>JANZLF010000008.1:34230056-34240887 GCA_026546835.1 Erythroxylum foetidum | reverse complement strand
AGAATTTGAATTCAATATTTTACACAATATATTGAAAAGGAAATAATTGATTTGTTGAATATAATATTCAATTACAATCATAAATTAATCGCTATCTTCACTTAATTATAAATCAAAATCATCTTCTTTTTTTAAAGAATAAGAATCAAACTCAGGCTCTTCTTCAGATCTTTAACCCTCGTCATCCTCTCTAGATGAAATTTCAACATATTCATTATATGGATCGTTCAAAGGTTCATTATCGTCATATGTGACAAATGCATTTATTTCATGAACATCTTCCTGAAACACTTCACTTTCAATTCTCCATTCTACTTTTCCATGTGATTCAAAAACACCTCTAGGTTTAACTTTGCAAATGGTCAATCAATCTGACTTATCTCATCATAAGCTGAGAAAAGGGACACAATACACCTGAATCACTTGCATTGTTAACATGAAAGGTTCAAATTGTCTCAAATTTTCTTCACTTTTTGTATCAACATTTGGAGTTGGATCAAACCAGTCACACTTACATATCACACTTTGCTTTATTGGCAATACAAGGTACTCAATTTCAAGTATCTCCATAATTTTACCACAGTAATCCATCAATTCTTCTTGTATGCAAATTCCACTATTTATTGTTGCCATGCTATGACCATGATATTCTGTGTGATAAAAGTATCCATTAACGAAATACACTAGATACGATTTGACAATTCTCTAAGGTCCCTTCTTAAGATCACTTATGAACTTGTTCTCTATTGGATATTCTGAGGCCTACACAAAAGAAATTATCATATCAGTATAATATCATTTGAGCACTTAAATCTTATAATTACTGGAATTACCCTTTCAAGTTTTTCCATTTTAGCCAACTTGATTTCAGATGATGTTAAACTTTTAAAAAATAAAATTAATTCTGTTATTACTTCCCAAACCATATTCGGTAGTAACTCTTGAAATCTAATTGGAATTAGTCGTTGCATTAACACATGACAATCATGACATTTCATCCCAAATAATTTGTACTTCTTCATGTCCACACACCTTACCAAGTTTGAAATAGTGAAACATAACCATCGGAAAACTTTAGACTTTTCAATCATTCACACAATATTTCTTTCTATTTTTGTTCAAAGTGTAACATGCTTTTGGATATTTACCGATGCGAAGATCTTTTGTAACTCATTCCTTCTATAAAAAAGTTGCAAATCAACTCGTGATTTTGCATTGTCTTTTGTCTTCCCTTCAATGTTCATCATGGTATTGAACAAATTGTCAAAACTATTTTTTTCAATATACATCAAATCTAGATTATGATGTATCAAATTAGTTTTCCAATATGGCAAATCCCAAAAGATGCTTCATTTTCTCCAACCAAAGTTTTTACTAATGCTTGTATTAACTTCATCAGCTTCAAATTCTGTAACTTTCAGCAAGCCTAATTTCTCAATTTTATGCAAAATCTCTTCACTAGCTTTGTGAGTGGGAGAAGGTGTTTTTACCATCAGATTCTTAATTAATTTTTGTTTATTACGTCTAAATGGATGATATGGAGGAAGAAATTTCTTGTGGTTGTCAAACCAACATATTTTACCCTCATTTGGAAGATAAAACGTATCAGAATCATTGTCATAATAAGGACAAGCCAATTTTCTTGTTGTGTTTTACTTGGACAACATGGCATATGCTGAAAAATCACTAATGGTCTACATCAAAGCAATTCTCAACAAAAAATTTGGTCTCATAGATACATCATATGTCTCAACACCATATTCTCAAAGATGTTGTAATTCAGATATCAATGGTTGTAAGAATACATCAATTTTATGCTTTGGATTTGTAGGTCGTGGCACAATCACTATCAAGAACATATATGCCTCTTTTATACATATCCATATAGGCCAATTATAAGGAGTAATTATGATTGACCCTGATAAATATTGCTAGTCGGATTAACCCAAAAGGTTGGAATCCATCTATCAACAATCCTAATCTAACATTTCAACTTTTAGCTGCAAACTTATAATAGGTGTCATTGAAATGTTTCCATACTCGTGAATATGATGGAGGACTCATTATTCCATCTTCCTATTCGTATTCATTAAGCCATCTCATATGAGATACAGTACTATCAGAAGCATATGTAAACGATCTAGAAGGGGGGTTAAATAGATCTTTTAAACCTTTTCGTAAAGTTCTACAAAAAATCAGAAGTTAATTCACACAAAAACAAGTTAAACAAATTTAAATGCAAAGAATAGGGAAGAAGAGCAAACATTGTTTTTATAGAGGTTTGGCGCTAAGACCTACGTCCTCTACCTAAGCTCCCACTTAGGATTTGGCAAACCACTTTACTATAGACTTTTTAGTTTAGTGTGAACTCTTACAACACCACTTGATTTCTGGCTCAAGCCACCCTTACAATAGATTTGTTTTCCAACACAAGTCCTACCTCACAAGTGACTTTTTACTAATCACTCAACTCACAATAATAATAAGATAAAGATGAAAGAACAATGCTCAATATAGATTAGAAACAAGCTAAGAGCAATATAGAGCAAGTTTGGAACAATAGTGGAATTCTTTTGCTTTTTGGACTTCAGTAGTTTGATCCCTTGATTTACCACTATTTATCTGGAAACTAGAGATGAATATAGCCGTTGTAAATCCTCTTCTAGCCATTGCTTAATTTCTTATAGAAATTTCTAAACTTTCTCCTTTCCATTTGTGAATGATTCGGATAAATTTTGTTCTGCTCTATCTGATAATCGACTAGTCTAGCTATTATAGTCGACTAGTATCAACGTTTTTCACTGCAGGTTTCATCTCCGCTCTTCGGTCAGTTGACTAGTGCCATGATAGTCGACTAGTGCTCCTATCCACTTGATTTGTAGTCGACTTTTAACATCTTAGTCAACTTGTTTTAAGCACCATCTGATGAATCTTAATTTATTAGTCGACTTATGATATGATAGTCGACTTGTGCTAGCTCCAATGGATATATTTAATCAGATCTTTCCTTAATCTTCATGTTTAATATCTCTAACATGTTGAAGATTATTTCCTTTTTTATTTCACACAGATTTATAATGTTGTCTTGATTTCTTTCCAAAACACCTGAAATAATTTCTTAACCAATTCTATACCTTTTATTATTATCAAAACATAAGTAGGATTTAATTTGTCAACCACCATTGGTTCAACACTTAGGAGGCTAAATAATGCTTATTTACATTATATAAAATATATTAAGCCTTTTTTTCATCAATGTGAGCAAGCTGAGTTTTTAAGTTGTATACTTATTGTGATTAGGAAATTGCTTAGGGTACAATTTATGAGGGTTCGTTTTAACCTTGGATAAAATTTGTAAAGGATTATTCTTCATCCATGACAAAACAAGATAATAATAAGAATTCATCTTCACTTGTGGTGAAAAAGATGTTTTATAAAGAGTTATTCTTCACCTACTAAAGAAAGAAGATGGTAAATTTTCAAGCGGAGCTTCATGGTGGGTGTAATCTAAAGATTATTTAGTCATACCATAGAAATTAATTGTCTCTCTTTCCTTTCTCTCTTTTATTATGGTTAAGTTTCTTTTATGATTATTTTATATAAAAAATTTTAAAATGATTCATTAGAGTAAGAAATTTATTCATCAGCTTAAACATAGAAACAATTGTGAGTACACTCAATTCATATCTACTCCTCTCGTGTGTTATTCCAGGACCAACAAATATTTTGTTATTATTAGTAATATAAACAATACCTGATATGTGCTTAATTAATTATACATTTTTTCCAAAATAATTAGTGATTAATGTTATGAAATGTTTAAGACATTCACTTTAGTTTATATTTGGTTTTAGGAACAATTTGGAAGCGAAGAAGTTAAAGTGAGTCGAAAGCACTATATTTGAGCCTTTTTTTTTTAAATTCACATTCACTTGTCTTCATGAAGCAAAAATGAGATGGATTAGAGCAAGATAAGGCAAGAAAATACATAAAATGAAGAGCGTAAAGAGTGTAGAACATGGCTCACAGCCATGCATGGAAGTGTCAATGGCATGAGACATCTCTCATGCCCATAACACACCTCTCATGGCTATGAGACATTTCTCACCACTTGAGAAATGGTAAACCTATCCCATTTTAACCTTACTTTTTGATATAAAATGATAGAATGTGACGACAGAGACATGAAAGTTTTGAATCATTTCAAAGAGGTCTCGAACGAGAGGACAAGAGGTGATATCCTTGGAGGGCTAAACATCTTGACATCAGTTTAGAGGTGATATTGACATCGAAGAACCCAATTAAGCATATCTATCACTGAGTTTGTTGTTCTATTATGTAAGAATGATTAAATGCCCTATTTGATTATTTTTATGTATGAACCTATTCATAGAATTGAATACAATATGTCATCATTCATTTTTCGATTTATTTGTGGCAACTAATGGTTTTTAATCATTAGGGATAACATAACTTAGGTTAAATGACATGAGCTTGTGTGTTTGTTTCCTTGGTTAATCTATTTTCCTAATTCATAATGCAGCTATCCAATTAAAATTAGAGTGCTTGTTCTAGGTTGTTTGATAGCTTGGTTTAATTAATAAGCTCTTTTTAATTAAACAAGACCTAAAGGAAAACCATGCTTAACAGAGCTTATTGTTAACTTATGATTAATAGTTGCTAGGAGAGGTATAAGGATAACAATTCAATGAAGCATATTTAATTAAGCATAGGACGAGATTGAACCGATGATCGGGTCCCTAATGCATTCATCACTTTTCATCATTTGTAGATTTTTTTCTTCAAATTGCTTTTGTTAGGTTAGTTTCATTTTATTTTCTTATTCGATTAACAAACAAACCCACCATAAGCTAAACATTGATTACTTTCATTTCAAAGACTTTTTACAGACTCTCCGTGTGATCGACCTAGACTCACCACTGTTATAGTTATGGTATAGTTATTTTGAGTAGTATTATGACACGCTACGTCAATTTTGATGCTATTATCGAGGGGTGTGGTGTTTTTGTATTTTTGAATTAATTGGTGTTTTGTATATGTTTGTTTATCATTTGTTTTTTCATTTATTTCTTGATCTTGCATTGTTTGTTTGTGTTTGTTTAAAAAAATAAAAAAAGAGAGACACTACAAAAGGGAGTATGGTACTACAAAAGTATTTCAATTTTTCCTACAGCCCATATTCTCAATCTTATAACTAAGCTTAGAGTGATTAACCAAACTTAGGTTATGGATGGGATAGCTAGCAAGACTACTACCTAGTTGAGCTACAGTATGCACATCGATTCCCAAATACACCAGAATCACCTCATTCCAACTCAGGTTCATCTTTGGAAGAATTACTCAATTTTATGACTACTAACAATATTCAATTTGAATAGCGTGTACAATAGTTCTAGTAGAATGAAGGGAAATTTTGGTAAGATACAAGGTTTAGCATCTATGATTTAGAGAGCTAAGAAAAATCAGGTGCATCTTTAGAAGAAATAGTTAATTTTTTTGTTGCTAATACTTTGCGATTTCAGCAAGAAGAGATGCAATTCCAATGAGAAACAAGTTTTAAAATCCAAAAACTTGGCAAGCTAGATAGGTCAGTTGGCAGAAGCAATTAACTTCCTAGCATCATAAAGCGCAGTGATGCAACCATCTCAACTCAAGTTGTACCCAAGGGATGTTAGTGAAGAGACCTTACATATTATATCCCATCTCTTAAATTGTTAAAGGATCTAAAGTGTTAGACTATTGAGTCACAAGAGTGACATCATATAAAATGAATTTGGTACATTTCTGATATGATTTTATGATTGTATTCATATGCATGTTATTAGCATAAACACATGAATTGTGATTTAGACAAATTGCACTCAGTTGACATATTTTAGGGTATGAAATTAAAATAAATGTAACATGAATGTGTATTTTCTAATATGTTGTACTTTGGATTACCAATGACAAGAATTGATGGACTATAATTGGTAACTTGGAATTTATTGTTATAACTAAGAAATTGATGAATTAGAATTTGTATTTAGTCTAGGTAAAATTCCAAGTGTCAAGACAAGTGGATACATGGAAAATTAGGATGACAAAGCCTATAAATGAGTGACATCTAACATAGATAATTGTGTGAAATTTGGCATAAAGATTAATTAACAAATTGCATTGATCATTAAGTGACAAATGGACTAGTAGCTAGGTGACATTTGGCAACTTATGGAATGGATAAATGACTTACATGCTTAGGGACATATGTCATGGTAATAAGGTGACACGTAGCACCTAATGTGTCAAGTTTCTGCAGAAGTAGTTTAACTTTGTTCATTTTTCTCTTTTCTATTACTCTCACCATCGAAACCCTCATAGCTTCTACATCTTGCTTACATTTTATTCATAATCACTCAATATTCACACAAAAATCTACTCAAAGATTTTTGTATATTAGAGATTTTATAATGATTGAATTGGGGTGGATTGTATATTATATTAATGATGAAGTGTGCTAGAAATTGATACATGAACTTGGATGCTTTTGTGCCTTGTTCTTGATGTATGAAAATCGTGTGTTATATAGGTTGTTTTATGGATGAATTAGATTGAATTTTGAAGTTCAATAAAGGTGAATTTATATTAAATAAAAAGTCCTAGTGTAGTGTTTTTGAAATAGGAAAGAACTAGGACTACATGAATGATAGTGAATAAAAGTTGTTGTTTTGATTTTTGATGCATGAAAGACAATAGTTTATAAGTTATCAATTAAATGATTTTAATTTAGAATTAGAGATGAATTTGATAAGGAAATTAAATTATAATTAAGGTATAAATGATGTATTTTTAATGGACTATGATGAAGATGTATGAATTTGGCATGAAGATGTTAAAAGCTGCAAAACATTTTGAAGGAAAATGAAGGAGTACCTTCAGTTTACATATCCCATGATCGTGGGCAATGCTTTTAAGTGAAAAAATTGTTTTTTGTGTGATGGTTAAACCATATAAGGGTAAGTTTCTTTACTTTAGTGCATTAGGACATGATTGGGGCTTAAAATGAACCTAGAAAATTGCTTGATTAAGTGATTAAATATTTGATAAGTTTAAGTTGTTAATTGAGGTTATAAATTAAGAAATGGATTGTTTGATATCAATGTATATGAATTTTGGAAGTATGAGTTGTTAATAATATAAAGATGTTCTTATGAATGTAAATGTAATCCAAAGGATATAAGTAATGAAATATATATAGTTGAATGAGAATTGGGAAATTGTGTGAATATATAATGCTAGGAAAGGATTGATGAAGTGAGGCTAACCAAACTTGCTTAAGGCAAAAACCTAATTGCAAACTAGATATATACAAGCTATGGTGAATGAATGATCAAGATTTGTGAATAAAGATATATTCCTAGGATAGTCAATTGAACATGCACTTAACATAACACATATAAACATATTTATGATTGAATAATCATATGATTGATCAACTTAGTAATGTGTGAACTATATGTGTGCATTGCATGATTATAGAAGCACACGTAGATCGTCAACATCCAAACATTGCCAGGTCACCAAGGCAATAGCTTATCTAGAGCATACTGTAACTTAACCTAGATGTTTTATCACTATGGTTGAATTGTTTTGATTAATGTCAATTACTAAATTGTTACTGATATGATTGTGATAATTCTGGAAATTATTAGTTTGAGGAGTTTGATATTCAGGACTGTATTCTAAATGTAAGTGAATGTGGAAAAGGTGTCCTCAACTATATGTTGAATACCAAACTCAGATATGATGAATATGTTAAATGACTATACACACTGAATGAAATTAATTGATAATAGATTATATGAAATGATGCATTCCAGCATGTGAATATGCATGATCAAATAAAGGAGTTGTGACTTGAGTGACTAACATGAAAAAGAGCTTAAAGCTCAAGAAATGTGCATAAAGAGCCATAAGCTTAACAATTAATGAGCCCAGTATCCACAATAGGTACAAGATAGTATTTGGAATTAGCCCAATATCCATAAAGGATACAGGAAAGTTAAATAGGTACTCGGTTACAACAAAATAAAAATGAAAATAAAATCTCATGTGCATTTGCATATATATATATCTTTACATGTATCATGTGAATGATTGCAAAGAATGACTAAATTAAGTTGATATAATGATATGAAATGTTTGTGTACATGTTGATGATATGAATGATTATGATGAATGATTGAAATATTCTAAAATGATTATATGAAATGTTTGTATTCATAATGGGTTTGTTGAATTATGATGTATATTGTCATCAAGTACTAAATTCTAAATGATATGATTATGGGATTTGATTATAAATGATGTGAGATACTGATTGAACTGCGTTATATACTTGTGATGTTTATGTTATGTTTTACGTAAGCACAGGTTCACTTACTAAGTTCACAAAACTCATCAAAATTGTAAAATTGATTTTCAGGTTTATAGGAGATCTATCTAGTTTATTTGAAGTAGCTTTTGTATTTCAACATGGGTCAGTGTTGGGATTAGTTGTACCTACAAATGTCTTAGTTATGCTGTACAAGAATTGTATCTCTCAACTGCTGTATAATGTACATGTAAATTTTAGAAATGAAATGACATTCGAGACTATATATGTTTGTAAATGAAATGGGACACAATGATTGTGAATGAAATGATTCAAAATGAAGATTTGAAATGCTTTTGATTTGAAATGATTAAAATATGTAATGAGTTGATATGTGATGCCTTAAAAATTTAGAAATGCGACCATCTTAATATGCCCTTTTATAGAGTATGTTCTCAAATATCTTTCGGTACGTCGGGCATATGCTCTATGAGCATAGTTTGTTACATTACAGGGTGGAAAGGGCCTTGAAATTTTTTAGAGGATTGCTCAAGGTATTGCTCGTGAAGAAGAAACTGAGAAGGATCTTGAAGTAAAAAATTAAATATCATAGCTCATAGGTAAATGTTGAGTCCCTTATTTTTGTTAACTAACCCTTCACCTTTATATAACGTATTGAAGAAATCAAACAAGGAGGAAAAAGGCTAAGAGACATTCGAGATATTCCAAGAGTGCGAGTACTCAATAAAGATTGAGATTCTAAAGATAGGGAATATACTAAAAATTAGAGGTCATCAACTTAGGCCCTATTTGGAACAACCTCAAGTGGAGGAAGCACATATGACATGATTGCAATTTTTTGATATGAGTAAGTTTTAATATTTAAATTCGATATTTTACTGCTTATTCTAGGAAGCACATAGAGTCTACATCGTCTTCCTCTTCTCTTTTCCTTTTTCTCTTTCTCAATTTCTCTCTTTTAGGGTTTTGTTATTATTGGGCCCCATTTCTGGAACCCAACTCTTGCTCTAAAAATCATAAGATGTGAGCGTGTGTATTACCTTGTAGGGTTGTTTCAATGAACCCTCATTAACCATCATCCCATATGGGTGGTGTGCCCACACCAGTCAATTCTCAAAAATGAACTCATTTCTCATATTACCGAACAGATTTTAGGAAACATCAAATCGAAATTTTAGTTTGGCCTCTTCAGAAAATTTATTCTTCATTATCTTAAGTTTCTAATGACATCAAAATCGTTCAATTTGGTTCAAAAATCTAAAAGTTATAGCCCAAACATTTTCGGGCTGTTACTAAACTGATACTGTACACTATACTCAACTTCCTCCCAGAAATTGAAATTCTTAGAGCCTAAATTAAAATTTAAATCCTTCAAATAAGATATAGCTCTATGTCTCTAATTTATGTAGAGACAAGAATCATCACATTTGGAGCTCTACTTATTAAGATATCACCAACATACTGAAGCATGCTCAGTAAAAATATGCAATTCATGCTCTTCCAACTGATACCCTTATTTGATTCAATCCATCTTGTTAAAATTAAATCCAAAAGCAGTAAATGTTTTTTAAGCGACTGAGAAATGTGTTAGGAATCTAATGCTTCAAAAATCAGGTCATTTGGAGATCTAGGGAAGAACTTATAGCCAAAACACTAACGGATGTTCATCAGTCTCCCAAACTTCAAAGTCGCCATCGTGCTTGCCAACTCCTCAAAGTCGCTATCGTTCAAAAGCACGATAGCGACATTAATTCTTAAAAGCTCAATGTCTCTATCATGCAAAAGCACGACAGCAACCTTCACCTTTGAACCCCTAAAGTCGCTGTCGTGCAAAAACATGATAGTGACATCTACTCTTAAGCCTGAATCACAAACCCAACTTCAAGTTTCCATAACTTTTGCTACCAAACTCCCAAATTTACAAACTTTAAATCAATGGAAAGATAAAAGAAAGATATACAACTTTAATAAAGAACATAAAAACAATTTCTGCCTTTATAAGGGTTAAAATTTCAACACAAAATAGTTGTCCCGAAAGTTCCATCCTAAACAGTATCCAAACTTCTAATGATCATATATTCCAACCCCAGTGTTCATAAATTTCATACTTTATATTGTTGGAAAGCTAAAACTATAAGCTACAAATTTCAACTTTGTCTAATTCTTTTTGATTAATACAGGTTTTCCCTTGAAGTCAGTACACAACTTTTACCCTTATGAAAGACTTGAAAAATTGTCGCAATTTCACTTCCTCTCATGCAACATCATTCTTAACCATCCAACTACATTTGTAATAACTGAAACTGGTTTATATTCAACACGGATTTTAATTACTTACTGTGTTTGCCGTGTTAACGTGGAATTAATGGCTCCAAAAAGAAAAAAAACATGTATACTGAGTTTTAAATCGACTGATGTAGTACGCCACTCTCGCGG
>JANZLF010000008.1:34178329-34188540 GCA_026546835.1 Erythroxylum foetidum | reverse complement strand
GGAGAGTAGCGATAGGTCGGGGCCGGGGGGGGGGGGGGTGGGTAGATTTTTAGGGTTTAAATTTTTATTTTTGCAAATAGGACCCTAGGAAAACCGAAAATTACCGGAATCACCGGTATTTTTCCGGAATCACCGGTACCGGCCGGTACTGACCGAAAACGGCCAGTATCGGCCGGTATTTAAACCCGATACTTTCGATCCAGTACCGGTACCGACCGGTACGGTACGGTACTCGGATCATTGCTCGATTGGAACTTTCCACCTTACTCACAACCATTTCTAATCATTTTTACCATTAGAACGGAAATGGCTGTAAAAGAAAATCTTAAACCTCATATGTACATATGGCGGTAAGGAATTCTAGTTGACCAAATGATCACTAATTAAACTTTTTGGCCAAAAAAAAAAAAGGGTCAAGTGAATGAACTCAAATTAACAAAGTTAATTCTTATTCAAGTAACTTTTTACATGATAAATATTAAAATACTGATAAAATTAATCTTAATGATGTGTTGTATAAAAGAATATTGAGTCTTATTCGACTACGATAAAGTTAATATAATCTCACATATATGAATAAACATTTTATAGTTAATTAATTTAGTTTTAGTATATCAAAATAGTATTTAGTTAGAATATACTTTAATTTCAATATTTATATATAAACTAATTTAAACTTAGCTCGTTCCGTAGTTTTTAAAAGATGGATTAATTCATTATAAATTAAACTCAACATTTAAAAGACATCAAATTATCTACACTATGAGGCTACATTGACCCTTCCTGCCAAATTTTATTTGCATGATTACAGACTACAGTTATATATAATTCTTAATTTACTAATTTCTATCCAGTCCTTAATCCTTCACCAAAGCGTCCTCAGTATTATCAATAGTATTTCAGGAAGAAAGAAAGAAGCAAACGATGCAACGTAGTTGTTGGTCTAGCGTGTCACATAAGCTCCCTCAACATTTCAGATAAAACGACAATCTAGTTTTTTGCTCGAAGTTGGTAACAGGTTAGTTTTATACAAGCTCAATTTTTAGGTGTCCAGTCCTGCTCTGAATTGAGGGGGTGTGTCAAGAATCCCATATCAGACAACTATAAAAGTATTCAAGAATTTATAATAATGTGTAAACATCCTACTTTTGAGTTATTTTTTGGGGATGAATTAGATATTTCTAACACTGACAGATAAGTGCAATTCCATATTAAAAAAAGAAGAAGAAGAGCACCTCTCTTGAATGCAAACAGAATGAGAGTTTATCTAACACTTAAGATCATTCTTTGTCAACGTAATCTTGGCAAAATGGTCGCATATTCATTGAACATTTGCAACAGAAATATTGTTAGAGCCTAAATATTTTATTATCTGATTTCCTACTTACAAGCATCTTAATTTATTGATCTCTCTAAGTAATTTTATAATTAAAAAGAAACTGATTTTAAGGAATTAAAGGGGATTGACAAAGGACTCACTAAGAAATTAAATAAATAGTTGAAAAAGAGATGAGATGATTTCTGTTTAATTTCTTTAATTCCATTTGCACCTAATACCACAAAATGGGATTTGATTAATTGACTCATAGCTATCTTTTTGAGGAACAAAATAGTTATTAAAAGAAAAAAGAAAAAGAGGGAGAGAACTTAAATTTAGGGGTCAATTTCCAATTCTTATCCAATCTTTGTCATACGTGTTCCACTCCCCACTCACTTGGCTTCTATAAATATAGCAAGCAGACCATCTGCTTACCGCCACAACCGAACGCCCAAAAATTGTTCTCTTCCTCATCCACAACCACAACCAAAACCTTTTCCATCTTTCTCTCTCTCGCCCACTCCTATACGGACACAACACACACTTGCATGCAACACACACGCAATTATGGATTCCAATATATTAAATCCCAACCATAAGCTCAACTTCGACACTCAGAGAAGTTTCGCGGCAACATTTGGATCCCATTGCCGGGAAACTTTGTTTCCTGACGATCCTTTCCGGCAATTCAAGAACGAAAAGGGTTGGGGTCGACTCAAAACTGCCCTCCAGTACTTTGTCCCCATATTTGAATGGTTACCTAGATACAATCTCAAGCTCTTTCGATTCGATCTTCTTGCCGGTATCACTATAACCAGTCTCGCTATTCCTCAAGGAATCAGCTATGCAAAACTTGCCAATATCCCTCCCATCATTGGTCTTTGTAAGTACTTTTTGTCTTGTTTACGTGTTTATATATTAATCCTTTTCCTATCACCTAATTATATGGTTCTAAATAAGGAAGATCATATCATTCATCTGCTACCTTATTATACTGATTAATTAAATAACTGCAGACTCAAGCTTTGTTCCTCCTCTCATCTACGCTGTTTTCGGGAGTTCAAAGCACTTGGCCGTGGGTACGGTGGCTGCCTGCTCATTGCTCATAGCTGAATCAATCGGCGACAAAGTGTCTGCCAATGATGATCCCAAATTGTATCTTGATTTGGTTTTCACGGCTGCTTTCATCACCGGAATATTCCAGACTGCTCTAGGCATTTTAAGGTGACAGAGACTTCTGATTCTCTTTTAAATGAATTCTGGGATTTTAGATTAATTTTTGTATGATATTCTTAATAAAAGATATATTTTGATGTGCGCAGACTGGGGATTCTGGTGGATTTCTTGTCGCATTCTACGATTACTGGCTTCATGGGAGGGACTGCAGTCATTATTTGCCTGCAACAGTTAAAGGGTTTCCTTGGAATAACCCATTTCACTCACAAAACTGATGTTGTTCATGTTCTTCAGGCTGTTTTTAAACAACGACATGAGGTTAATTTCACTCTCAACTTTCTTTATACTATACATACATACCCATAAAGGCATATATTAAATACCTTTCATAATTCATTTTCACTTTTACATATAAAATGTTTAACGTTCAGATTCTTCCCATTGATTTCTTTACTCGATTTAGACAAACCTACTACATATATCCAGACCCGTCATGTTTCCTTTTAAACATCAACTTTTCGTAAACGACTTTTGTTTCACAAAGCCACTTCTGTTTACTTATTCTCCATCTCTTTCTGTCTTCCTTTTTGCACTAAAGTTTGCACATGCTTCTCTCTAATTTCTTCTGGCTTGTTCAACTATATATTTCAAAGAGGAATGGCAAGCTCCATCGGGTAATTATGATTATGCAGTCTTAATTATCGATGCACAAAATAAAGTTGTTTTCTTCCTATATATGCAGTGGAGATGGGAAAGCGCATTGCTTGGCTTTATCTTTCTAATGTTCCTACAGTTCACTCGTTACCTGGTAAGATCTTTCGTATCATCTTGTTTTTGTAGTATTTCTCTCTTTAAGTGGACTTTGTAATTAAAATCCATCTTTATTTTTAAAGCTGAGATAACGTCGAAAGATCAATGATAACGATTTTAATTTTATTTGTTAAGTTTAAATAGGTGCCAACCCTGAAATTACTGTAACCATAAACCATTATGCTCTTGATGTGTGACGTGTGATGAGACCTAAGCGGCAAGTCACTCGTCCCACCACCACTGACGTAACTCAACCCAACACGACAAAAGACCAACGTGAAACCGTATTGGTGTTGGTCACAGCGTCTGCTGTCGACTGAAGACCAAGACCACACCTAACAAATAGGTCCATGGAGAGCGCAACTTTAACTACAATTTAATTGAAATTATAGAGTAAATGCTTATTATTTTAAATCATCTAAAGCCTGAAAATTATTTAACAATCTAAAGCGTATTATTAACTTGTTGTAAATATTTAATTTGACGCATTTTATTAATTCAAACTGAGATGCTATTTACATACTTTTCATTTCAAATTTAAAGAAGTGATATATAAATAGTTATTTTATTTGATATTTTATTATAAGAAGTTGTGATTTTTATTACTTTATTTTCGAATTATTATTATTATTTTTAAGTTAAAAATAATATTTATGCTGAAAATGTTGAGCACAAACTTGAATTTATATTAAAAAATCAAGTACAATAATTTAGTACCAAGCTTGATTTAGACTCTTTAAAAAATTGAGTGAAAAAATAATTATTTAAGTTGACTTTGAATCTAAACTTAAACTTGTTTTATACCCTAGTTGAAAGATGATTACACGAATTAATTCATCATTGGCCATGGAGTATGTTGAAATAAGAGTTCAAGTTACATTTGTTCCTTTCAACCCTAAGGCGTAGTTTGCAAGTAAGTTATTGATAAATCAGTAAATCCATTCAATTCAATTGTTACAAGTAACTTACTTGCTCAAAAAGTGTTCTTATTTGTGACGATCTCGAAAGTACTGTATTGGTGCTTTCTTGAGTCTTGAGGGCATTATTGTTGCAAGTTTTCAACGTGGGCTTTCTTTTTATATTAAATTCGTTGCAGTCATATGGGTGAAAAAAATTCTCAGTTTAATATTATATTGTCTTATTTTATCTCATAAAATTTTAATTATTTATGATCTGACCTCCACATGAGTACATATTCACTTACGCAGTTGGTTGAAAATGGATTTGCAGAGGAAAAGAAAGCCAAAATTGTTTTGGGTCTCAGCTATGGCTCCAATGTTGGTCGTGCTAGTGGGCGGGCTTTTCGCCTATTTTGCTCACGGTGAAAAGCACGGGATCGCCATTGTAAGTGATGGGTTATGTAAATATGTCTCTCAAGAAATTTCACCATCTTCAAAATGTTGCATGAACGAATGTATGTGCCTAATTCGTTTTCTTTTTTGTTTCCTGTTTGCCTCAGGTGGGTCACCTGCACAGAGGGTTAAACCCTCTCTCCATTAACAGATTAAACTTTGATTCAAAGTATTTGCCAGCAACCCTGAAGGCGGGACTGGTTACTGGTCTTATTGCTTTAGCCGTAAGATAACAAGCAAATTACAAGCTTTTTTTTGTTTTTGTTTCTCTAACGACTCTCAACGTTAAATACTGAATCCTCAACGTAGGAAGGGATAGCAATAGGAAGGAGCTTCGCTATAATGAAGAATGAACAAATCGATGGGAACAAGGAAATGATAGCTTTCGGTTTCATGAATATTGCTGGATCTTTAACCTCCTGCTACTTAACCACAGGTAACACTTGAAGACGCTTATGCAATTTTTTGATATGAGATATAAGTATATATTAATCCGGGTGGGATTCGTTTTATTGATACACAGGGCCATTCTCAAAAACAGCAGTGAATTTTAATGCGGGGTGTAGAACAGCAATGTCAAATGTAGTAATGGCCATTGGTATGATGTTGGTGCTGCTTGTGTTGGCTCCTCTATTTAGCTATACGCCTTTGGTGGCACTTTCCACAATTATAATGTCAGCCATGTTTGGATTGGTGGATTATGAGGAGGCTTATCACTTGTTCAAGGTTGACAAGTTCGACTTCCTCATTTGCATGGCGGCTTTCCTTGGTGTTTCGTTTATTAGCATGGATTACGGCCTCATATTGTCGGTAGGAACTGCTATTCCAATCGTAATGGCTGCAGTTGGAAGTCTCATAATCATGTTCTTATTTAAAACCGCACTGTGTTTCATACCATTCACACAGGTTGGGCTAGCACTGTTGAGAGCACTTCTATATGTGGCCAGGCCTGCCACTTGTAGGCTTGGTAAAATACCGGACTCGACTCTGTTTCGGGACATTCAACAATATCCTGCTTCTCAGAGGGTTCCAGGAGTACTAGTCCTACAACTTGGGTCCCCTATTTATTTCGCAAATTGTAACTACATAAGGGAAAGGTAGGCAATTGTTTGTCCTACTACAACGTCTAAATTACATATATATATGACGAAATCAGATAATAATCAAAGCTGCAACATTGCTATCCCTAAATTCTGAGTAGGATTCTTCGATGGATCAGAGATGAAGAGGGGGCTCCGGATTCCACACAAGTCGAGCATGTTTTACTAGATTTAACAGGCAAGCATTATATATATATATAGGAGCTCCGACATGAATTAACTTTGCGTTTGCAAGATTTAAGAGATATGCATTGTAACACTATCCATTTCTGCTGTTCTTAATTACGTAGGAGTTACATCCATTGACACCACAGGAATCGAAACCTTACTTGAAGTACGCAGGATGTTGGACACAAGAGGCATCAAGGTAAATGACATTTTCTTATAATTTACTTTCTCTGTTTTAGTCTCTGTTTTTGTTTTCGATTACCACTATTCTTCTTTGACATTCTCAGATTGCAATCATAAACCCAAGACTTGACGTTTTGGAGAAATTGACAAGGTCACATTTTGTAGACAAGTTCGGAAAGGAGTCGATATTTTTGGGAGTTGAAGATGCTATAGAGTCCAGTTTATTTTTCCTAAAGAAAGACACGTCAACAGAGTAGTACAGCGGCAAAAACATGTATCTTCTTATGATAGCAGTCAGACAAAGTAGGTTGTAGTCCTACCAGAATTTGCTTCGTCAAACGTATCTGTAGTTGAAGATGACTTCATTCATAAGCCAAGAATGTAAGATTAATATACTTTTCTTTTCACTTACATCCAAAGTGTTTTCATAGAAGTCGATACAAATGCTAGTGTTGGAAATTAACAAGTAGAGTCATCCCACATTAGAAAGAGACATGTGGATAGATTGAATTATATATTATAAGATAAAGCTTATAACCCAGTGCCTTAAGGTTTGGGTTGAGTTATGATATTCTAGTTGTATATGTGGTCATTTATATTCAATCCAATTTCTCCCCCGGATTTCTCAAAACTCTTTATTGATATTAGAGCTAAGTTGGTGAAGTCTTATGTATTTAGGTTAGAGAGATTCAAATGGTTTCGCCTGAGCTATAGGTTAAGAGGGAGGTAGTTTGATAGGGATAGATCTGCTTGTGTGGGGGAGATACTATGATACCAAAGATTATTAGTTTATACCTTACAACTAATCGATTGGTTGTAGTTTAGTGACAAAGTAATTAATAAGGACATTCTTTATCTTTATGTATTAACTACATTTGATATTTTAATACTAAAGATAAAATCTATAAAATAAGTATTGTATAACTGAAATTATGATGAGATCATAATTATAAGATTCAACTAACATTTATATATTATTCTTAAATGTTCTTAGTTGTAGTTTTATCAAGACATGATGTAGAAGAAACGGTAAAACTAACACATATTATGTTTCTTTTTTTAAAAAAGTAATTGATCTTATAAATTAAAATATAGAGATATTTAAATTAATGTGAGGGTGCTTATTAGAGAATAAGTTCCTAATAATATTACTTTTGTGTCTGTGAATTTTCTAATAATGATGGTTATATAATTGATTCTTAGACTTGAGATTACCAAGATATTTCATGTAGGAATTATTGTATTTTGATGCTACTTATAAACTGTTCTAAGATAATTCAATTGGTAATACTTAGATGTAAAACCATATTCTATGAACGAACATGAATGGGTGAAAATAGTAGACAATATATCCATACTCTATCCAATTAGAACATTAGATGACAAAATGATTAAATTATATATCATAACCACACATGGTTAAATAAATTCAAATCACTTTGACATTCATGATATTTGGATATTCATGACATGTTGTCAGACATCAATTTTGATCTATGAGTAGAAATTGTTTAATTGGAGAATTAAAGATAAATTAAAAAAGTTTTAATTTATTTGATTTTAATTATGAATTAGAATTATAATTTATAATCATTGTCAATTTATTAGGAACCTAATGAGTCACTCATTAAAAAGCATTTTAGGAAGGAAAAATTGATTTTAATTAAGTTGAACTTTATTATAAAGTTTAAGAAACTTTAGAGATCATATACGAAATATTTAATTTTATTGAAATTAAATTAATTATAATAAAAATATAAATTTAATTATAATTAAGAAATTTAATTTTAATAAAATTATAAAACCCTAATGCTTTTTCTATAATTAAGAATAAGAATAAGGAAGTTAGTACTCCTACTTAATGCCTCTCAAAAGTTGAGAAGCTACTTTGTGGATGCTGTTAGAAGTTGGACAAACGAATAACTTGTGGTTGACATGTTGAAAAGTTTTCAAAGAATTTCAACAGAAAAACAAATCAGATATGATTTCTTATTTTACTTTTTATTATTCAAGTTATTCAATTATTAGGGTGTAATTGGAAATTGCAAAAATTTTATTTTTTGGTTGTGCTCGTGATTCGATAACTTCTCTGCTGGTTTCCAACACTATAGTCATCAATGAAGACCTTAAGTAAAATATTAAAGAAGACATTAACGTTGTAAGAACTCATTTCAAAGCATAAACATTATTTTAAGTTTTAACTGATAAAGTATGGACATTACTTAATTTTTTTGGTTTATAGATTGTGTTGTCCGAAAATATTATCACTTATAAGGGTAAAAATAATCATCGCTAGAGAGATGAGAGTCTCCCCACCGTAGGTGGTTTTTGGAGCTTCCGTGCAGCACTTTGAGTTTCTATGATTCAACGTCTTTTCCTCACTGCTTGTTCTTCGTTGGTTTTCTTCTACCCATAGCCCAGTTGTCTTCCCCATAACCATCATTTTAGTTCAAACTCGTCATATTTTGTTGGCCTCTCGACCCTTTTTAACTGCTCTCATCTCTCCCTAGTCCCTAGCTTCCATATTGTTGGATAACAAGAATTATGGAAGAGGCAAAAGAAACAGAGAAAAAGAGGCTAAACAATCTTCTGTATTATAAAGTAAAATTGCTCTCTCATAAAACATAAAATATGCCTATATATGATAAAATTCGTAGATAGCAAAGAATGCAAAACCGAGAACAAAGCATTCAGCGAAGAACAGAGAAATGAGGGCAAATACTCAACTGTGTAGAGAGAAACTTTTATTTTTAGAACCTCTCTCAGAAACGTGTTTCAGTTCTCCTTATAAAGCTATAGACGACGGTTATTCGTCAAAGAAGAAGAAGAAAACTAGCTATCATAAACTGAGCTGGCAAACTACAAAAATGAGAACAAAAAATATAAAATAAAAATAATAAACAGATAGGCGGGAAACTAGAATGGAACCGAAATAGGCGCCAACACCCCCCCTCAAGTTGGAGGAGGTGACTTGAACATCCCCAGCTTGGACAAAAGACGATGAAACTGAGGCGAAGGTAAAATCTTGGTTAAGACATTAGCAAGTTGATGCGCAGTAGGCAAATAAGCAAGTTGCAACAATCCTTCTAAAACCTTTTCCCTGGTAAAATGACAATCGAGTTCGATATGTTTGGTCCGTTCACGAAAAACAGGATTCTTTGCGATGTGTATAGCAGATTGATTGTCACAATGCAAAGTAATAGGAGTTAATGACGTGACTCCAAGCTCTTCCAATAGGCGGACAATCCAAGTGAGCTCAGCGGAAGCCTGAGACATAGCTCGGTATTCCGCTTCAGCTGAAGACCGAGCAACAGTAGACTGCTTCTTAGACTTCCAACTCAATGGAAAAGTACCAAACTTAACAAGATAACCAGAAAATGAACGCCTAGTAGCAGGACAAGAGGCCCAATCGGAGTCGCAATAAGCATAAAGATGAAGAGAACCAGAACCAGTAAAATAAATACCATCACCTAAAGAACCACGAACATAACAAAGAACATGCAATAAATCATCCATGTGAGCAGTGTGAGGACTTTGCATAAATTGACTGAGGGTCTGAACCGCATAGGAAAGATCTGGGTGAGTGTGCGTCAGAAAACTCAGCTTCCCAATGATCATGCGATAAACAGTGGGATTTGCAAGTGGAGTACCACTGGTGGGAGTAAGTTTGAGATGCAAAGGGAGAGGAGCAGGAGCTGTTGGAACCCAATCCGTGGACCGGACCCCAACTGTTGGATCCCGTTCTCGGAACCCAACTGCACATAACTTACCACTTTTACTCTTGCTTTGATACCACAAATGTCGGGTCCCGATACTGGAGTCCAACTCTCTTGCTTAAAATCGTGAAACCTGAGCGTGCGTACTACTTTGAAGGGTTATAATTTTTTTTCATTCTTGATTCCCTTGAACCCTTAAAGACATCATGAATTCATTCTCATGCTCAAAACGATCCCAAAATTTACTTACCAAAGTTCCGTAGTGTGCCCATGTACCTAATCATCTTACTTGAACTTATTTCCACTATGCATTCACCGAATTTGAAAAACTTAAAATCTTAAATTCATTTGGAATTTTCTTGTAAATCATAGCCTTATGACTCTTGTT